>QRFB01000245.1:46314-114580 GCA_008931105.1 Oenanthe javanica | reverse complement strand
TTTTCTTTAGTTGAGTTACATAAATTATAGTGTTACAAGTTTAAACACTCTGCCTTTCACTATACATCCTCTTGTTTATGGTGTAATTCAAGCGGAACTGCTCAAAACTTTTGGGTAAACTCATAAGGAAGATATNTTGTTCATGGTGTAATTCAAGCGGAACTGCTCAAAACTTTTGGGTAAACTCATAAGGATGATATCGATCTGGGTTTCCCCATCAACCTCAGCACCAAGGATCTCAATCTCATTCAGATGTGACATCATCTTGAGAAAATGATCCCTGACAGGTGTCCCTTCAGCCATCTGAGTGTTCATTAAAGCTTTCATTGCTACTTGCCTTGCAGCCCTATTCTGATCTCCAAAAAGTTCTTTGAGATTAAAGAGCATATCTGAAGCAGTGGCCATAGCCTGATGCTGATGCTGCAAAACACCTGACATTGCTGCCAGAATGTAACATCGCGACATCTCATCAGCCTTAATCCACTTCTTATAATACTCCTTCTCAACTTCAGAAGCATTCTCAGCAGGCTCCTCTGGCTTGGGTTCATTAATGCAAAATTTGTACTCCTCAGCAGTCAACACAATGTCCAAATTACGTTTCCATTCAATATAGTTAGGTCCAGTAAGTTTGTTATCCTTAAGTATGGTAAAAAGTGGATTAAAGCCCATTATATCCTGAGAATCATACATATAACACATAATTAGAGGGTGTTTAAAAAAATTGGTTCCTCTAACAATTATTTAAAATTAAAACACCAACACTTAAACACCATAGGTTTCCGGTATGCCACGTTGGGTGACTTATATACCACCTAAATTTATTTAAATGTTACTTCGGTCCTACTACTAAATAATTAGTCACGTTAGGGTGATCTATATTATTTTTCATAGCTAAGTGTATACCATTATTAAATCTTAAATTAATAATAATAATAATACCAGATGCGCCTTTTGACTACGATAAATTCTTGCTCCTAATAATAAGATACTACTAAAATTACAAATCTAAAGAGTATTTAGACTGACTGGCCAGGCCGGTGGAAGCTAAAGAGTATTCAGAACCACTTTTCTAGACACCAATCTAAATGGCCAGGTAAGCTGCACGCTTTCCTAGACACCAACGCAAGAATACTCAAAGATGTGTTATTTTAGATTCTCTTCCTAGTTGAGCGTGAAAGCTATCAAAAAATAGGGTATCCTTTTATTATTTGAATTCTATGAAACTTAGTACGCCACGTTGGGTGACATATGTACCTTCCAATATTCATAATTAATTTTAAAAGTTTGTTCTAGTAATTTCCATAACACTCTAGACACCATAAATTACATGCCGCGTTGGGTGACGTATACATAATTTATATTCGCCTTAGTGTTAAATTACAAACAAACAATAATGGAGCCCATGGGATTTAATACCAAATTAATTCCCTCTCCCACTTAGTATTTTACTATGAGGATTTTATCTAGATGCATCGTCCTATGTTATTTTTTCACAGTCCACATGTATCATAATAACAATACATATAACACATAACATAGCAGCATACTCGTCATGTTTAAAGCATAATAAAACAACCATATGTCCATGTCATTCTAGCATGCGAAGGGTTAGTATCACATGGCATAACAAACAAATATGGAACATATAGTAGTAATAATCAAGATCAGCAAACATTATGTAAAACATAATAAAATACATCCACTATTATGGCCCCGAAGAATAATCTTCAAAATCATCCATCGATAAATTTTCGAAAATCTTCAGCCGCCTGTTTGACTGCCTAAACGAGCTCAGAATGGCTTGAAAAATCTGGAGATGGTTTCCATCTCAGCCTGTAGGTCTCGTTCTGCCGTTTCCGAAAAGGTATTATTCGCCCCAATCGGATATCGTATGCAAAATCTGTAGCCAGAACAGCGAAGCAGCCATGAAAACAGCATATAGCAGCAGAAGAACTCTGTTTCTCGCATCTTCGTTGATCAAACAATTACATACGACAAATACAACAGAAAAATCTATTCTATTACATCAGATCATAATCTAAATTGAATACAATTCGAATTACAAGATTACAATCAAAATAGAAATCAAAAATTAAAACTAATCATGATCAACCCTCATGATTTAATTTACAACCACGATAAACCACGTGGGATCCAAAAACATAATTACAACCATGGCCATAATAGTGGATAACAACCTGCATCAAAAAAACAATACAAACCCACCACTATATACATACATAATTACGACATGGACATCATATCATATAACGCAGAACCCTAGAACCTGGCTCTTGATGCCAATTGTTGGGACAATCGAATCATGATGCTGCGTTTTATGATATGAAAACGAACGAGTTTGAATAGAAAATTAACCTTAATCGCTACGGCGCAAGCGATTCAAATCCACGTCTTCTACTGTATTCCCGTATTCACCTTGAGCGAAGTGTGGCCTTCGATCCTCCCAAGGTTGCCTCCCTTCTAGCTTTGAGATCTTGAAATCCTAGTTCTTGATTGCCTCCTTGAACGACTGCTCACAAAAACCTAGTTATTTTCCAACTCATAGCTAGAAGAGAATAAGATGAATATATAGGCTACAGTAGGGATCCTGGATAATTAGGTCGGGCCTTCCAATGACATTCTGGGTCAAGCCCAATGTCATTAAATATTAATTCAATCCACTAAAGAATTAATATTTGCACTACCTCTCCTAATGCCGTAATTTAATTATTTAATTCGGCTCCAATATTATTTGCTTATTAAATTCCCCATGTTTAAGATATCGAATGTCCATTAATTAAATTAATTTCTGATAATTAATTTAATCAATATCTTTTATCCTTGATCATCCACTCAACCTTATAATTATGCAAGAACAAATCTGCCTGCAAGACTAAAGCATAATTATCTTTATGAGCTTTCAAGAGGACATCATCACCCGAATATTTTTCATNAATTCGGCTCCAATATTATTTGCTTATTAAATTCCCCATGTTTAAGATATCGAATGTCCATTAATTAAATTAATTTCTGATAATTAATTTAATCAATATCTTTTATCCTTGATCATCCACTCAACCTTATAATTATGCAAGAACAAATCTGCCTGCAGGACTAAAGCATAATTATCTTTATGAGCTTTCAAGAGGACATCATCACCCGAATATTTTCGGACACGGTTTCCTTTTATAGTCAATATCCCACTCTGTATGCAATGTCATTGTCCAAAACATAATATTGTGATTAACAAAAAATCACATCACATATGAATCAAAACATGTGCATTGCATACAAGTGTCAATCACTGTATCCGGATTAAGAACCTAAGCAATAATAATATTATAGAATCTTAGTTCTTCTTTATTATCAGAATAGAAGAACAATTCTAATATTTTAATCCCGTTCAATATACACAAAGCATACAAGTATTATTCAATAATCAAGATAGATTATTTCCAAATAATACTTCAGTCATTCCAGTGGTTTGTTTAACTCCACTTAAACTGTGAACATTTATTATATTATATATAGACACTGACAATCTAATCTTCTGGTATCCCATTTGATACTGATTATCCACAATATATAATATACAAATAGTGTTAAAATATGCATTCAAGATTCTCAATAAAAAAGACAATGTCATCTACTTCAAACGAATAGTTCAGTATACTCCCTAACAGACCAGAGATTATGCCTTTGATTCTGCTATATTGTTTATTGTTGATCTTCTAACATCCATACAATCCTCATGAAGCACCTCAGACATAAGTTTCCATCCTTTCCTACTAGGCCTCCTGCTAGAGTGTGGTTTAGGCCTTTTTGCTCTTGCCTTCACATACTTCTTTGGAATAGATATCATTTTTTACAGTAACTTTTGAGAGATTACTGTCAAATCAGGTTCGACAGCAGGTTTTATGACAGTATGTTTCACCCTATCACTCCTGACAAGATCTTTTTCATCATTTTCAAAACCAAGTACTACTGTCTTCATAAACTTCCCTTCAGCACCATCTCTATACTCTTTCTCATCCTTCTCCTTATTTTCCTCCACCTTTTTTTCAGCTCCAGATGACCCTTCACCAATATTGTTTTGGCTGGAACTACCTGCACCTCCATCAGGCTTTTTACTATCATCTCCATCTCTTCTCTCCTAGGTCTTCTTCAATTTCAATTCTTCAAGCCTCCTCAATTCTCCTTCCAACACCCTCAACACTTCATCCCTTTCTTCATTTCTTAGAATCTTCTTGAAGTAGTCAAAGGCTTCTTTAACTGACCTTGGCCTACACATGCTCACCCTTTCTAGGTTCATAGATCTGTATATTCCATCTGTGGAGCTACTGAATTTGATGCCCAATGGATCCTGAGTTACTTCTGGCAACTTCTCCACTATTAGCTTCTGCAAAGTCCTCTTCAGATTTTCATTGAGCCATGACTTATCTATTTTGATTTTGAGTTTGATTGCTTCAATAAATGCAATCTCTTGCCTTCTCAAATAAGCCAAGCTCCCACACCAACTGAAACCTCCTTCATTTTTGACAAAGATTACCCATTTGTTGCTCTTAGACACCATCACAGCTACTCCCACCGTTGACTGTCTCATTGAATCAGAAAATTTCTTAAGGTCTCTATTAGATGAGGCTCTTAGATCATTAATCCTCTTATTGAACTTTGCATCCTCAAAAACTCTACTGTTCTCATTCTCATCTACCATCAGAATTGCAGCCTGCTCATCATTAAAATCTTCTATTTCTTCAATTATCAAATCATCACTTCCATCTTAAAAGAGCTTCTATTTTCCTTTTCCTGTAACATGAACCACTGAATCCTTCTTCACTGCACCCTCCTTAATCACAATACCTTTCTCATTTGGTCTCTCCACCTTATCACCACCAAGCTATGTAGCAATCTCAGCAGCTACACTAGACAACAATGTTAGTTGACTCTCCCCTTGAGATGCAGCTTGAGTTGTCTCCTTATTACTCCATTATACAAACACTTCATCCTTATTACTTTTCTCCCCCTTAGTTGAGGTAGCAACTGCAGGGTTTGAAAATTTTGTATTGAACTCCTGAAGCTTGCCAAATATGGCCTTGAACCCTTCATTCATTATTTGTTCCAAACTGGTCATCCTGTTCACCAACTTGACTTGATTCCTGCCCACAGTATCTAGATTCTTTGAAAATTTTGTGACTTTATGTGAAAGGGATTTCAACCTTTCATCAGCTTGTTTGGAGGATTTAGAGGTTGTTGTGGTTCCCACACTCTCTTATTTTTTACGAGTGATCTCATCACTTCTTACCAACTCACTCTCAAGACCTATTGCCTTAGCTTTTTGGGCTTCCAAATTCTGTTTTTTAATCTGGCCTTACTCATGGCCCTCTCATTTTGCCTGGGATTTTTCCATCCCCTCATTTTTATGCTCACTTCTCTTTTCTTTTATCTCTCTTTTTCTTTTCACACCCTCACTCATCCTAGGTGCAAGAGACTGAGCAGGTACATCTTGCACAAGAGTTGTAGATTTTACCTTAAGTAGGGTAGAAATTAGAGCAGAGTCATCATCTTCCATATGCTGAGAAGTGGTGGCCATTGGAGAGCTGCTGTCTGAATTTTGAAGGTTGACAACATCTGTGGCAGCTTCTATTGGAAAGTTACTGTCATGAGAATTGACAACAACTTTGTCATTAACAGCTACTGAGGCTATGACAGCAATCTCTTCCACCCTTTGAGTAGAAGGTTCTTGTGGATTGCTATGATCAGTCTCATTGAATTGTTGGAATAGTGCATCAACAGTTTGATCTTCAAAGTTGGCAAAGTGTGATGCACCATAATTGAATGAGTTGTGTTCCACATTTTATAGCCCTACAGTGTGAGTATCTTCAAGTGTGGGCTCAGGTTGAGTGTATTCAACCTCTTGTGCAGACTCTTTACAAGATGCCATGGGAGACTGACCAAGTTCAATAGATGCCTCCTATTGAGATGAGACATCTAGAGGTTTTTTTGTCCCTTTTAAGAGATGTGCCCTTTTGAGAGGACACACCCTGGCTAACAGAGGTTGATACCCTTGCCTTCTTTCTCATAGGCTCACTAGGCCCTCTGTGAGTTCTGTAGACTTACTATCACCCTTATTTGCTGCATCTAGTGCAGTTTCACCACCTACCTATGGAAAGACTTCTACCTTAGGTTGAGTGGTTCTCATTTGGTCCTTTTGAGAGGAACCAGACTCTTGGCTAACAGACTTGATGACTCTAGAAGGCCGAACTCCTTCAAAAGGTTTAAAGTGTGGGTTATGAATGGAGAGGTCAATACCATTCTCATCACTCAAAGAAAATACGTGGTAGTCCCCATATTTTTTTTAATTCGATCTATTTATTGTTGAAAGCATGAAATCTATTATAAACAAACTCAATTCACTGTTAAGTGGTTTACTGGTTAACAAAGAATGAGTATTTTTCTTTAGAGTTGGGGACTCCATGCATTGAACACTATCTAACTTAATTATGCCTACAACAGAATTAATTATTGTTGGTGTAGGTGCCCTAAAGGCAATACAATGTTTCTTTTAATAAACATTTATGTCATTTGATTATTCAATAAACGTATTTATTATGACTTTAATTACTGCGATATATTTGTTAGCATAATAAATGTCCTTAGAATCATGATACACATTGTATAGTTTAAGTACATGACTTGAACTTGAGATTATATAATATATCATATTCTTAAAAGTCCCTAGTCGAGTATTATTATTATAGGACAATAATAATACATAAATAGACTAGTATGTTGTTTGACAGATAACCACATCTCATTGGTTATAAGTATGGGGATACTAAAGTCAATACATAGGTACATGTAGGAGTACATGGTACTGGACAGACCCACAGTGAGATTCTTCATGTTTAATAAAGTCATAAGAAAGACTCACAGTGATAATGGTGTAATGATCCTCTGACTTGAGATCATTATATTTCTATACGAGGATTAATATACTTTGACTACATTAAAAGTTACCTTTGACCGGGTGATGATAAAAGTGGACATCGGGTATATCATGAGTCGTATGAGAAATATGAATGATAGATAAAGGATTTAACCCTCCTATAATTAGGAGAGATATTATTGGCCTCTTGATTGAGTGAGACTATAAAATGCATGGTCGTGCTCAAATAATGATTTGTTTTTTATAGTCCACTCATGGATCAAGTAAACCCGGATTAAATGTTGAAGAGGATGACTAAATACATGCCTCGAGTTTAATCTATAATATATATGGTTAAAGGGATTATATTACACGGAAACATTAATCACGAAAGGTTTTATCGAATCACGATTTAATTATTATTTAATTGGGTAGCAATGATGTATTACTAGATACCGCTCATTGTTTATAATTTTATTGGAGAATAAAATTATTGCTAATTAAATAATAGCCTATAGGGTCACACACATAGAGCACTTAAAGGAATAGTTAATTTAAATTATAGATTTAAATTAATTGATGATTATTTGAATTTTATTATATTAATTAAGTGAGACTTAATTAATTGAGATAATATAAATTCAAATTAGAGGAGTATTTCTGCCCATAATAATTAAGTATGACTTAGTTATTAATTAAATAATAGAAATTCGTTTTATTATTTAATCATATACCTACATGGGTTAGATTTTGCTGTTATGGGCCTATTAATCACACATTACAAATAGATAATGTAGGGTTAAGAGGCAAGTTACGTTTTTCATAAAACCCTAGAAGAGGTAGCAGTAACAAGAGGCAGGAACAAACTCGAATTGTCAAGAGGGAGGCTAGTACGTCCATTCCGCGTTCAAGATCGTGAGACGTTCTTGAAGGTGCTCGTGTGGATACCATAGAGGTGTTTTTCGAGAGAAAAACATAATTCGTGAAAGCTAGGATCTCTGTTGAGTTCGTGAAAGTCATGACCAGAATAGGTATAATTCTGTTTCTCCATAATCTGTCCAATCTTATACATGGATCCTGGGTTTGGGTTCCGATTTTTTTTGTTATATTTACGTTTATCCGCTGCGTTTTATGCCTCGGAACCCAACAATTATAAGCATAAAAAATATAGGATAGTAAATTACCAGTTTCCAGGCTTCCTTCTTTCCCAGTACCAGCTTGAACAGGGGCATCAGGAGCTTTCCAACATCAATTCTATAGTTGTGCACCATTGAATGCACAATTCTCCTGATGTTGGCTGGCACTTC
Organism: Oenanthe javanica; assembly: GCA_008931105.1. Classification (NCBI taxonomy): domain Eukaryota; kingdom Viridiplantae; phylum Streptophyta; class Magnoliopsida; order Apiales; family Apiaceae; genus Oenanthe; species Oenanthe javanica. The sequence goes on along the minus strand of QRFB01000245.1, from coordinate 106,348 downwards.
ATTCCAACCATTGGTCTTGCTTGACATTGACCTGGAAACAGCATCTAGCATCATGATCCATTCTTTGTTGAGGTACTTTCTTTCCATGCCTCCCGAGGGATACCATTCATCATTGTTTGTACTTAGCTTGGGTCCAGTATACCAAACCATCTTGAAGAACTTGGCGAGTTGTTCTTCACTAGCAGTCTCCTTAAAAAGAGAGCCTTCAGCCTCTTCCACATGAATAGTTTCATTGATTTGAGAGGAATCAATGGTGTAAGAGGTACCATCGATTTGAATGAAGATAGAGCTTGCATCTTGCTCCCCCTCACATACTGCAGAGGTCTAAAATTGATAGAGTCTTGGGATTTCCAGGTGAGGACTTGCGGTTAAGGCATAGGTAAGGTATGAGTTGTTCATGAAGCCAACAAGGGGTTTGAAGGCTTCACCAACTTCCCCCACTGAAGCCATGGTGGTGAAGTTGGTTTGAGCTAGGGTACAGAGAATTTGAGGTCCAAACATGGTTAATTGATGTTTAAGGTTAAGAAAGAAAGAAAGGTTTAAGAGTTTGAAGAACGGTTTAGAGAAAGAAGTTGCAGAGAAAATGGAGAGGTTTTAGGTTGTAGGAGAGTAAAGAAGTTATGAGAGAAATAAAGTAAAGTAAAGAGTGAGAGAAATTTTAGTTGTGTTTATATATGGTGTGAAAAAGATATTGTCAAGAAAGAATTTTAAACGATTTTAAGTGACAGTTGTCTTCAAGTTCCATTCCTCGACAGGAACTCATGCGCTAGAAATTTCAAACACTCTTGACGGTAACAGTAGCGGTTAAAGAAAAATAATAATTAAATAATCCTAATGTTAATTGTTGATAGTATGTTATGTGGAGATTTTAGAAAACAATGTTGTCAAAAGATACTGACAGTAAGTTTCAGAATTTGACAGTAAGTTTCAGAATTTGACAGTAAGTTTCAATCCCGCATACTATGCTATCACTATTTCTCAATCCTTTAACAGTAGGTTTCACAGGATTTGACAGTAAGTTTCAATCCCGCGACACATATTGTCAAGACTTCTCAATTATTTGACAGTAAGTTCCACAGGGTTCGACAGTAAGTTTTAATCCCACGAACTTTACTGTCAAGACTTCTTAATCATGTGACAGTAAGTTTTCACAGATTTTGACAGTAACTTGTCATTATGCTACAGTATGAATAAAACATACTGTCAAGTATCTTGACAGCATCTTTTATTAGTCACTTAATAATTAAGTTACTTGAAAATAAATTAGTTAACCTCTCAGTTAAATATGATCATGTCTTTCCACTGTGATAGAAATCAAAACACCTCTATAGGCCATTAGATCACAGTGAAATTTAGTTAACTAAATTTTTTATCAACTAAGCAGAATTACATTAACAGTTTAAATTTAGCATACCCAATTCACTCATTAGCTTGTTGAAAGTCTTTTCATCCAATGGTTTGGTGAAAATATCTGCAAGTTGCTTCTTTGTGGGCACATAGATTAGCTTGATTGTGCCTTCCTCCACATTCTCTCTAATGAAATGATGTCTGATGTCAATGTGCTTAGTTTTGGAATGTTGAACAGGATTCTCAGAAATTGCTATGGCACTAGTATTGTCACAGAAGATTGAAATTCCTTGCAGAGTCAACCCATAATCCAATAGATGGTTTCTCATCCAAAATAACTGAGCACAGTAACTACCAGCTGCAATGTATTCAGCCTCTACAGTTAAATTTGACATTGAATGCTGCTTCTTACTAAACCATTAGACCAATCTTTCTCCTAAAAATTGACAGCTTCCTGTTGTACTTTTTCTGTCTATTATGCATCCTGCATAGTCTGAGTCTGAATATTCAACCATGTCAAAACCAGATTCTTTAGGATACCAAAGGACAAGATTTTGAGTGCCTTTCACATATCTTAGAATTCTTTTTACTGCCATTAAATGTGACTCCTTGGGATCAGACTGAAACCTTGCACACAAACCTGTAGCAAACATGATGTCAGGCTTGCTAGCTGTTAGATAGAGAAGAGAGTCAATCATTCCTCTGTACATTTTATTGTCCACCTTCTTTCTTTTTGGATCCTTGTCAAGTTGAGTTGCTATTGAGATTGGAGACTTTGCAGGAGATGAGTCTTCCATATCAAATCTTTTCAAAAGATCTTTAACATTCTTAGTCTGGCAAAAAATATTCCATTTTCTTTTTGATAGACTTGAAGTCCAAGAAAGAATACTAATTCACCCATCATACTCATCTCATATTTATTATGCATCAACTTAGAGAATTTCTTGCATAAGTCTTCTTTTGTTGACCCAAAGATAATATCATCAACATACACTTGAACTAGAATAATATCCTTTCCATGCTTTTTATAGAAAAGAGTTTTATCGACAATCCCTCTTGTAAAGTTGTTATCAAGAAGAAACTTGGAAAGAGTATCATACCAAATCCTTGGTGCTTGTTTTAGACCATACAATGCTTTGAGCAGTCTGTACACAAAGTTTCCAATTTTTGGATCTTCAAAGCCTGGGGGTTGTTCAACATACACTTCTTCTTCTAACTCTCCATTAAGGAAAGCACTCTTGACATCCATTTGAAAAATCTTGAAGTTGTTGTATGTAGTAAAAGTAAAAAATATTCTAATTGCCTCTAGTCTGGTAACATGAGCAAATGTTTCTTCATAATCAATCCCTTCCTGTTGACAGTAACCTTTTGCCACCAGCCTTGCTTTGTTTCTTGTGGCAGTACCACAATCATCCATCTTATTTCTATAAACCCATTTAGTGCCTATTATGGATTTGTTCTTTGGTTTAGGCACCAACTCCCAAACACAGCTTCTTTCAAATTAATTAAGATCTTCTTGCATGGCATTATTCCAATCTGGATCAGCCAAGGCTTCTTCAAGAGTTTTAGGTTCTATTTGAGAGAAGAAACAAGAATACATGCATTCATTGACCACATTTCTTCTTGTTTTGACTCTAGTTCCTGAATGACAAATGATTAAATCATTAGTGTCATCTATGTTCCATTTAGTTCCTCTTTGAGAATCACCAGAGTCTTCAACATTTTGTTGACTGGCAGCATCTTTTGCTCTTGTACTATTGACATCATCAATATCTTCAAGTCCACTGTTCATTGGAACATTCCCAGAAAAATCAGTTGTTTGGACAGTTCCTTCATTTTCTCCAGATTAGTTAGGAACCATTGTTTGACCAGAAATTGTGTGATCAATTCTTGGTGAATCCTCTTTAATCTCTTCTAGTTAGCCTTGATTTTCAAAGGCTAAATATTTTGTTTCTTGACTTCCTTCAATTCCACGGAATTTTATTTCATCAAAGGTGACATTTACACTCTCATCCACAGTCTTGTGATCAATTATATAGACTCTATATGCAGTTCTGTCAATACCATATCCCATAAAGATTCCTTCAAGTGCCTTGGTATCAAATTTTCCTTTGATCTCAGTTGAATCTTTCATGAAGTAGCACTTGCTTCCAAAGACATGAATATATTTGACAGTTGGTCTCCTTCCTTTGAACAATTCATAGGGTGTTTTCCATAGGTTTTGTTGACTACAGTCCTGTTTTGAGTGTAATAGGCTGTATTGATTGCTTCACCCCAGAAATAGGTAGGAAGTTTTGCTTTACTCAACATTGTTCTTGCAGCCTCAATGAGAGTTCTATTTTTCCTTTCCACAACACCATTTTGCTGAGGAGTTCTTGGTGCAGAGAATTGTTGAGTGATTCCATTGTCTTTGCAGAAATCATTCATGATACCGTTTTTGAACTCAGTACCATTGTCACTTCTTAAAATCTTCACTTTGAACTTTGGATTCTTGTCAAGAACCCTAACCAAGTCAATTATTTCTTGTGCAGCTTCGCCTTTAGATGCTAGAAATCTCACCCATGTATATCTTAAAAAATCATCAACCATTTCTAGCAAGTGATTGCACATTCACAGGACCAAATAAGTCCATATGAATTAGTTGAAATGCCTCATTGATTGAACCACTAGGAGTGCTTTTATGAGCAGCTCTCCTTAGCTTCCCTTTCTGGCAATCCTCACACAATTCTTCTTGACAGAATTCAAATTGAGGCAACCCTTTCACCAACTCTCTCTTCATCAGATGATTCATTGCTTTGAAATTCAAATGAGAGAGCTTCGTATGCCACAACCAACTTTCAGATGGGGAAGCCTTATTGTAGAAACAGTAAACTTTATCTTTCCTTACAGAATCCAAGTCAGCTATGTAGAGGCTTTCTTTTCTTACTCCTTGAAGAGATTCTTCTCCTGTGTTCTTGTTGACAATAGAGCATCTGTCTTGATCAAAACCAACCTTTAAGCCTCTTTCACAAAATTGAGTGACACTCAATAAATTGTGTTTCAAACAATTCACTAGAGCAATTTTCTCAATCTTCAGATTTCTAACCTCTAGTATGCCATATCCCATTGTGAAACCAATGTTGTTGTCACCAAAGGTTACATAAGGGCCAACTATTTCTTTGAACTGTGATAGCAGGGCTTTATCACCTGTCATGTGTCCTGAGCATCCACTGTCAATGATCCACATGATTATTTTATTTTTCATGTTGCCCTGCAAAAAAATATATCTCAAGTTGCTTTTGGTACCCAATTCACATTGGGTCCATCTGGTTTAGCTTGATCACAGTTTGAAGTTGGATTAATTGAATTTTTTTGTCTTGCTTTTAGCAAGACTCCTGTAGCTACCCATTCTGATTTTATTACTGGTTTGGTAGCTTTTCTCTTGGGTTGCTTGTCCATCCTAACTTTATGTGGACTTGGAGTCTTTTCCTTTTAAGTTTTAGAAATCTTATGCAAACATTCTTGATTATTAGCAAAAGGCATGTTAAAACAAATACTCATGAAGTTCATTTTGCAAGAAATACAATCAAAGTCACCATAGTAAGTTACTTGTCTGTTCTTTAAAGGCATGCTGTATAAATTTCCATTATTAGAAGTAGCATTCTCAACATTTGATTTGACCTTATTACAAACATAAGTTAGATAACTAGAAGACCCATAATTATTTCACAACTTTCTAGGAGCATTAAGAATATAATCATAATTGTTCTTCTTGTTAACTCCAAATTTTCCATTTCTGTTTTTCTAGGTCTTCATGACAGTATGTTTAGAAGTTACTATCATACTGGTGTTTACAGTAGGTTTAGATGGAGTTCTCTTGACAGTAAGTTTGGATCTTACAGTCTTGACAACAGCTTCTGAACTCACTGTCTTGCCAGTGTTGATAGCATCTTTTAAACCTAAGTTACTGTCAGAGTCAAAACTAACTATCTTGGGGATTTTGACATTTTCTTTTGCCTTAAGGGATTTACTGACAACATCATTGTCCTCATCATCTATCTCTTGTGTGATCACTAATGTTTCTTCATCAAATTCAAATTTAGCCTTTTTGAATAAGAAATTCTTAACTTTCTTTAAATTGGAAGGTTCGACAGTATGTTTGACTTCTTCTTCTACAACATGTTTCTTTTCATTTTTCTTCTCATAGTTAAAGCCTATACCTACCTTTTGATTTTCAGTGTTATCATCATGGCAAGATTTTAACAAGGACGAGGAATTCTTATTGGCCTTGATTTTTAATTCATTCTCAAAGATCTGTTTCCTAAAAAATTCCTCAATCTGAGAAGCACAAACAATCTTGTTCTTAAGAATTTCATTTTCTTGTTGTAGAGGCTCAAAAGCATTCTATTTTAGTTCTAGTTCATGATTTTTAATTTTTAATAACTCATTAGCACCAGATAATCTAACTATCTCCTCATTTGCAGCTAACATGCTTGTATGAATATTAAAAATATCTGAACTTAGACTTTCAACAGTTTTCTTATACTGAGATGTAGTCATATCAACAGTAGTAAGAAAGGGTATCTGACTTGATGAAGTAAATGAACCTTCTCCAAAGCTTGCCATGAGAGCAAGATTTCCATATTCTTCTTCTTCCTCTTCATCAGAATCTTCCCAACATTTTCCTACAGCCACAAAGGCTCTTCCCTGTTGCTTTTTCAGCAAGGCTTCATACTTTGCTTTGAGTTCCTCATAGTCATTGTCATTCCTTCTCACTTGTTTTGACTTTTTGCACTTTGTTACAAAATGCCCCATTTCAGTGCAGTTGTAACACCTTATTTTGGATCTGTCAATCATACCTGTATTGTATCCACCTTTTCCACTTCCTACAGGTTTTGAGATATTTGGCTTGTTGAACCTGGAGCCTTGTCCTCTTGGTTTGAAGGCTTTGTTCTTCTTGAATCTCAAGTCGGAGAACTTTCTTGCCATGTAGGCTATCGTTTTATTTTCCATGTTGTCCAGTTCTTCCAAAGTGTAGAACTCATCTTCTTCACCATCCTTGAATTCCAGAGTCACGCCTTTATATTCATCTGTAATTTCTTCAATCTTGATTTGTTGTTGATGTTGTGATTCTTTGAGCTGCATCAGCTGTGGATCCTGAGCTACTAGAGCATTTGATCTGTTGGCCATCTTTTCTCTTTGACTAGCTTGGATAGCTCTCTTTTGCAGCAACTCTAGCTCATAGGTTTTAAGGATGCTCTCAAACATCTCAGTCAACCCTTCACTTGGTTTAGCCATAAAGGCTTCTTACTGAGACACCAGAATATGTCTTTGATTCTCTTTTACTTCCTCTGTCCCTTCAAAGAGTATCTCAATGGTTTCTCATATTTTCTTTGCACTGGTGCAGTTGACAATGTTGTTGTACATAACATTGTCAAGTGCCTCAATGATAATAAATTGTAAGCAATCATCTAGAGATACTTTTTCCTTTTCAGTGTCTGTGTACTCTGAAACCTTTTTAGGAACCCAGTAAGCTGGTATAGTTTCACCATCTACTGTGGTTTCAGGTACATAACTTTGAGGGATGAAGGGACCATTCTCCATGATTCTAGGGTAGAGTGGGTTGGCCATTTTTATTAACAACATCATCTTTCTTTTCCAGAGGTTGTAGTGTTCTTTGTCAAATGTGGGTATTTTTATAATGTTTACTTTCTATGCACTCATTTTTAGATCTTTTCAGGTTATGTATGTCTAACCTGCTGCTCTAATACCAGTCTTTAAACGAAAAGGTGTTGCAGAAGGTGGGGTTGAATGCAACTTCACAATTTATTGTTAATCTTGCTTAACAACAAATAAAAAATGATAATGTCAAATTAAGAAATCATAAAACAGTAAGCAAATGAAAGACACAAGGTGATTTACTTCAAAAATTAATTTTATTAATTTTTACTTTTGCTACAACTGACTGGAAAGATTTTTCCAGCTTCAATAGATACAATAACAAGATAATGCTAATGTTTCTATGGTTGAGAAAAGTAAAGCTCAGTTGCATAAGGAAAAGTGTTTGTGAGATGTGTGTATTTAAACTAAAACACATATCTCACTTACAACTGTACTTTCCCTTATTTCTTGGACAATGCTCGAAATAGAAACCTCACTTTTTCTTCTCAAGTCTTTTCTTCATTCCATTTGTAGATAAAGGTACTCTGAAAGGATTTGACATTCTTGACTCCATGAGCACGCTTCATCTTTATGCTTGCTTTTTTTCAAGTTGCAGTAGTAGACTTTACAGACTAGGTAGAGATGTCAAGATCAATTTGTGAATCAACTTTACCTAGTCTGCTACTTGAAACAGACTGTCATCTTCACTAAAAGTTACTATCAACCTTTAGCTTCTTTTTGGTGACAACATCTTTGATACGACATACTTCACTGTCAGGCTCACCAGTCTTCTAAAACCTGCTGTCGTCCAAAGGTACTGTCAACTATTCCGCCAAACATGATGTCGACCATCCCACCAAACATGCTGTCAACTCTCCTCACCAAAGCTACTGTCAGAAAACTTGTTGTCTTTGATTCTTCAATCTTCGTCAAGTTTACTGTCAAGGGATAGTTGATGTCATTAAAACTTGTTGTCATAAAGTCTTCATTCTCCGCCAAGTTTACTGTCAATGAGTAGTTGCTATTGTCTGTTCCAAAAGTTGCTGTCACATGAATGAGCTGTCGTTGGCTCCAGTTTGTAGAATGTTACTGTCAAAGAATTGATATATATTGTGCATGAACACTTTATGAACTTCTACTTCATGGATCATTTATTACATTTATACAGGACAGTAACTATTGATACTTACTGTCACATACTTGACTATTTGTGCATTTTATTACAAGTGACATTGTAAATATACTATCAAACTATATATGACAGTATATTTTACTTAGTTGATAATTATTTAATCTAAGTAAATATTAGTTGATTACATTGATAATACCACATTTACATTTATCTATGTATTGCAAGAAAGAAAAGTATTTTATACCTGCAAATGATTTGAATGCACATACCATGTCTGCAAATCCATTCTTTGCATATGCAAATATGAACATGCCTAGAATGCCATGGAACATGTCTATAGCTGATAATAATCTTGCAAGCATGCATGATAATTATGTTATGAGTTCCAAGGTGTTTGAGCCCCAAAAGTCAAATCCCAAAATTAAAGTGAATTTAAACCCACAAAAACAATAGGGATCAAAGTTGACAACCAAGGCTCATGTTACAAATAATAAAAGAGGGCCCAAGGTAACTTGGGTACCAAAAACAACTTGATTATTTTTAATTATGTACAGGGAAATAGGAGGAAACATATCTGGTATCTAGACAGTGGATGTTCTAGGTACATGACAGGAGATATGTCCCTGCTCATAAAGTTTATGAAAAAGGCTGGCCCAAGAGTTACTTTTGGATATAACATCAAAGGTTTTACTCTGGGATATGGCTCTATTGCAAGTGAAAATGTTATCATTGAACTTGTAGCAATAGTTGATGGATTGAAGCATAATTTGTTGAGCATTAGTCAACTGTGTGATAATGGAAATGGTGTGTGGTTTTCAACTGGATCATGAATCATAGCTAATAAAGAAACTGGTGAAATTCTCTTAACTGGAGGAAGAAAAGGAAATTTCTAGGTGGCCGATTTCAATTTTGTGAAGGCAAATTCAATGACATGTCTACTAAGCAAGGCCAACACAGATGAAAGTTGGATTTAGCACAAGAACCTAGCCCATCTAAATTTCAAAGCCATGAATCAATTGGTTAGAAAAAATTTGGTTAGAGGCATTCCATAGATGGAATTCACAAAGGATAGTCTGTATGATACTTGTGGAAAGGGAAAGCAAAGGAAAACATGATTCAAGTCAAAGTCAAAATTATCAAATGACAAGACTTTGGAATTATTGTACATGGATTTATTTGGTCCTCTCAACATTATGTCTATTGCTAAAAAGATATATGCCTTAATAATTGTGGATAACTTCACAAGATACACATGGATACATTTCTTGCATTCCAAGGTAGAGGCAATAAAATTTATTATCAATCATATGAAGAATATTGAAAATGGTACTGAATGGAAGGTCAAGAAGATAAGGAGTGATAATGGTACTAAATTTAAGAATGCAATAATGACAGGATTCTGTGAAGAAAAAGGTATCACTCATCATTTCTCTACTCTTAGAACTCCCCAACAGAATGGAGTTATTGAAAGGAAAAACAAAACCTTGATTGAAATGGCTAGAACTATGTTGGAAGAAGCCAAATTACCAACATATTTCTGGGCAGAAGAAATTAATACTACATGCTACATTCAAAATATCTCCATGGTCAATCAACTATAAGGCAAAACTCCATATCAATTGATGAAGAAAGACAACAAGCCAATAGTAAATTTTCTTCATGTCTTTCGCTGCAAATGTTTTATCCTAAGGAATCAAGGTGAAAATTTAGGAAAATTTGAAGCCAAAACTGATGAGGAAATATTGGTTGGGTATGGAATAACAACCAAGGCCTATTGTAATGCCCCCAAATCCGAAGTCAGGGATCTGGTCATCATGTGAAAATCCTCAATATAAAATCACTTGTTTAATAATATTTTAAACCGCTTGTAGTTATTCAATATCTGAAATCTACAACTACGACCACAATTACCAAGATCTTTTAGGTTATAGTTCTAGAAACAAGAATCCACAACCCAAACATCAATTATTATAAAATTTAAATAATCAAATCAAATCTCGCTTGCGACCCCATTCATAAAGTTCCACAAATATTCATAATATTAGATAAACTTCCCAATACACCCCAATTGATTCCAATAATCTCTTTACACAAATTTTATATTACTAGTATAAATTCGACAAGAATTATACTAGAGGCTAGGACGGGTCTATACCAAGAAGTATATATAATATATAATATACCAATATATATATATATATAACTTATTCCAGATATAAACTTTCTGGATCGAAAATGTCTTCGTAAGGACATCTTACTTTCTTCTTCTAAGCTACGCAGATAAATCTCGTCGGTCTACTTTTTCTGAAAGGCTAATATTTTTTCATCCTGTCTGGAAAAGTGTATGATAAAAAGTAAGATTGAGCAAAAAAAACACTCAGCAAGTATATATAAAGCATTTGAAATAAAACTGGAATACCAGAATAAAGAACAGAAATATAAATCAGGTTATACTAAAACCGAACAGTAAATAAATCGCACTTTATATCGAAACTGAAATAGTGTAGTATGTCATAGAAATGAATCATCTGTGGAATCATAATATATAATAGTCATGATGGCAATATGGATTGGATATAACATATAATAAACACTATTGCCACCTGATCAGTTCAAAAGCAATATAACATCTTTATAGCCTATCGGTACGTTTCTATACCCATAGTTATAACAAGAATTCTCTATAATGGGTACCAAATAGGCAAGTAATGTTAGCCTATAAGAAGATAGAATGGTTACCATATCATCTTCAATAGATGTTGGACCAACTAGGTGGTCTCATATGCAATCTTTTTCTAATTCAATAGAGCATCTGAACTCAAAGGTATGCTTAGTTTTAAATACAGATCATATCCCCATTATTTACTTCAATAACACCGGATATGATGTGTTTACTATAATCAACTTTCAATATCAAGAGTACCAATAACAAGTAACTTTGTTGCACAATAAAAATATTTAAGATTCACAAATAGCTGTGAACAATAACTATTTGTCATGATATGAATAAGTGGAACATAAAATAAAAGTGAATAAGATGATCAAGGAGAAAATACTTGCCTTTGGTCCTTAGCAATTACGTACGTTTGAAGTAACACATCTATTTCCTTCTTCCATCTCACGGTATCACCATTTAATAATTCTTTGATCTGACGCTCCTGCGGTTGCTACGAGTCAGAACTATCGAGATCAAGTCCACGCGTCTACTTCTATAGTCAAACATAAGACAGTAATTTAATCCTTGAAGTACATCGCTATATTCTACGAGTGTTTATAACTTAACTATACTCATCTCAGACACATCAAACCTAACAAACCAATAAATATAAATATAAATTCTAAAAATAACAACTAATCCTCAAACAACCAATTAACTCTCGAGACTTGAATATAAAATAACAATTAATCCTCGAACAAAAGGAATAAAAACTAAAAATTCTAATTCATACGTTAAAACTCAAAACATCTACCCTCGATGACGTTCTCAAATTAAATAATTAAACATAATGTTAAATATTTCTAAAATATTTCTAGACTCGAAATGGATCACTAAAAGTTCTCATAAAATATTTGATCCGGGTTCTTAAGGAAATTTAAATTTTAAAACTATTTTTATAACTTCCGGATTATTTTTCTGATCATAGAAATATTTATTACAAGAAAAATTCTCGAAATAAGGTCTTTGTAAAATGGAGTTTTCTCGGGGTCACAGCCCGTCATAATCAGTACCAAACATTACAATTCAACTATACTAAAATAAAGTAAACAAATTTAACCCACAAAATCAAATATACCTATACACATAAAATTGCCAGAAACGGAGAACATGACCATCAAAACCCAAAAATCTAACTAACAGGGAATCTTTCCGGAGTATAAAAACAATCTCTAAAAATTATGAAATTAATATATATAAACTAACATGCCCGAATATTTACAAGCGTCAAGTCAGGATCTTAAAAGTCTTACCATAAGATCAATTTGAGCTACCTCACAAGTATTTTCTGATGGCTAGAAAATATTCTCAGAAAAATCCGAAATTAATACTCATGCGCAAACACATGTTGTACTGCCTCCTAGCATGATCACCAGCATCAAATCACCTTTCTGTACTCCTAAATAAATTAAAAAAAGAAAACATGTCCAGAAAATAATCTTCTCAAAACTTATCAAAAATTATACCTACGTATAGGATTTAAAGCGCTGGTCATTTATATATATAGATATCTAATATTGGATGCATGGTTTGTAAGTAATGAATTTTGAAAATTTTAAATATATATATAAACACGCACCGTAAGTAGACTTAACAATAGACATCATGCGACAACTAGTGAAAGGGGGAGGAGATGTGCGCTACCGCGCGTGAGTAGAAAGTAGGGGGAGAAAAAAATATAGGCAGATAGGGGAGAGATTAGGAAAGGGCGGGGGGAATTAGGTTTTAGGGAAACCGATGGGAGGGGGTTGCGGGTAGTTTTAGGTTTTATAAAAAACAATTTTTTTTAATTTTTTTTATAAAATATAAAACATATCTCGTAAAATTATTTTAATATCACTTTTAATCTCTAAATAATTTTAAATAATCACAAACATTCTATAAAAATATTTTAGAGAAAATATAAATTTTATTATCTTTAAAAAAATTCAAAATATTTAAATATTTCGACTATTCAAAAACATAAAAATTCTAAATTTTGAATAATCAAATAATTTACTCAAATAAAATTTTCACCCGAACAAAATACTGACTCGATCAGTAAAATAACATATACTTTTTTTTAAAACCGAACTCAACACCACTGAACAGAAATAATTATTAAAATAGTAATAAAAATATGGAAATGCATACAACTGGAATAAAATATAAAAATTTTATTCTTCCTCTTTTGAGAAGACCAATAAAATATTTAAATAATAAAAATAACTTTTGAAAAATATCTGGGTTGTAACAGTCTACCCTCCTTATAGGGATTCCGTCCTCGGAATCATCGAAGGAAAGCAATAGGGTTCCCTTTGCTAGCTTTCTATTCATGATATCAAAATTGACATTCCAATTTATTGATTCCTACATAACATCCTCTATAATAATAACTATTTAATCTTTAACACTCGTCCCCGTTGGTCTAAAATTTCTACTCGTTTTTCTATATATGATAAATATGGTTATACCACTACATGTTCATACTCCATCATGAGCCTAACAATTGGGATCAGACGTTCTTCACTTTAATATGGAAAAAAATTGCACATTTTACAAAACTAGTGATAGCGTCAATCGGTATGTAACTTCTCCCAAAATCTTGAATTAAATTAGTAGCCTTATCGCAACTTTAAATTTATTTCAGTAAAGTTACTTCAGCCCGACCTGATTAGCATACCTCCAAAACTTTTAGAGATAATAAGAATCACGAAACATTGAAGAGAAAAGATTTCATATCAAAGAAAGTGTCACAAAATTTGAGTTTTAAAGTAAATCACATTTGAAATGTAGAAATAACTGAGTGATCAATATGATCAAAAGAACTTAATGTTGTGTGCCTTAGTTAAGACACTTACAAATAAATGATATCAGCCTTCTTGTAATGCATAACTCAGAAGTGATGGCGTCCCATCAAACTTTTATCCNTTAGTTAAGACACTTACAAATAAATGATATCAGCCTTCTTGTAATGCATAACTCAGAAGTGATGGCGTCCCATCAAACTTCTATCACACAGACAGATAGTCCTTGTGTCCCCTATAAATAGGGTTGTTCACCTCAGTTGGAGTAGAGAAATATGAAAGGAATTTAAAATCATGTTAATAATTGATACTTTTTTACGAATAATATTTTTGATGCACACCTTGGATTAAAACTGAACAAACTCCAAAGGTGCTATTTCTGTAGAAAATAATATCAAAGAGAAGAAAATATTGGTACATAATGAAAAAGTGAGGGATATATTCTTTATCAAAAATCTTTTTGGAAAAGGTGTCAAAATAAATTATTGATAGGGAAGGTGATCAAAATAATTCACAAATGAGGAAGGTATTTTCAAGGTATCCACCGATGTCATCTTTGTCGGCTCCTCTGAGGGACCATCGTTTGATTTCAAACTCTTCTTCTCCACGTCCTACTATTATCGATATCCCACTTCATCATCGACTCGTAATAGTCTCTCAATATTCCATATTATATATCTATAATCGCAAGGAGTTCTATCCAGTTCAGTACAACCATCTCCAGCAAATATTCCAATCTTAACTTAATCATTGGTACTATATCCAATAGTCCAACATGAACTCTATATGAGCTCTATCATTCCTTACTTAACTATACACACTCATACACACTCTCGTTTCTAGTTCTATAAACTCAGCTCTGATACCACCTTGTAACGCCTCTAAATCCAAAATTAGGGATCTGGTCATCACATGAACATCCTCAATATAAAATCACTTGTTTAATAATATTTTAAACCGCCTATAGTCATTCAATATCTAAAATCTACAGCTACCAATTAACAAGATCTTTTAGGTTATAATTCTAGAAACAAGAATCCAAAGTCCAAACATCAATTATTATAAACCTCAAATAATCAAATCCAATCTCACTTGCGACCCCATCCATAAAGTTCCCCAAACATACATAATCTTAGAACAACTTCCCAATACACCCCAATTGATTCCAACAATCTCTTTACACAAATTTTATATTACTAGTATAAATTCGACAAGAATTATACCAGCGGCTAGGACGGGTCTATACCAAGCAGTATATATAATATATCAATATATATAAATAAAACTTACTCCAGATACAGACTTTCTGGATTGAAAACTTCTTCTAAGGACATCTTACTTTCTTCTTCTGAGCTACGCGGATAAATCTCGTCGGTCTACTTTTTCTGAAAGGCTAATATTTTCTCATCCTGTCTAGAAAAGTGTATGATGACAAACAAGAGTGAACCAAAAAAACGCTCAGCAAGTATATATAAAGCATTTCAAATAAAACTGGAATACCAGAATAAAGAACAGAAATGTAAATCAGTTTATACTGAAAACCAAACAGTAAATAAATCACAATTTATATCGAAACTGAAACAGTATAGTATGTCATAGAAATGATTCATCTGCGGAATCACAATATATAATAGTCATGCTGGAAATATGGATTGGATACAACATATAATAAACACTATTGTCATCTGATCAGTTCAAAAGCAATAGGACCTCTTTATAGCCTATTGGTACATTTCTATACACATAGTTATAACAAGGATGCTCTATAATGGGTACCAAATAGGCAAGTAATGTTAGCCAATAGGAAGATGGAATGGTTACCATATCCTCCTCAATAGATGTTGGACCAACTAGCTGGCCTCATATGCAATTTTTTTCCAATCCAATAGAGCATCCGAACTCAAAAGTATGTTTAGTTTTAAATACAGATCATATCCCCATTATTTACTACGATAACATCGAATATGATGTATTTACCATAATCAACTTCCAATATCAAGAGTACCAATAACAAGTAACTTTATTGCACAATAAAAATATTTAAGATTCACAAATAGCTTTGAACAATAACTATTTGTCATGATATGAATAAGTGAAACAGAAAATAAAAGTTTATAAGATGATCAAGCAGAAAATACTTGCCTTTGGTCCTTAGAATTACGTACGGTCCAAGTAACACCACTATTTCCTTCTTTCGTCTCACGGTATCACCATTTAATAATTATTTGATCGGACGCTCCTGCGGTTGCTACGAGTCAGAACTATCGAGATTGAGTCTGTGTGTCTACTTCTATAGTCAAACATAAGACAGTACTTTAATCCTTGAAGTAAGTCACTATATTCTACAAGCGTTTATAACTTAACTATACTTATATACTCGAACAAAATGAATAAAAACTAACAATTCTAATTCATACGTTAAAACCCGTAACGTCTACCCTCAATGACATTATCAAATTAAACAATTAAATATAACCTTAAATATTTCTATACTCGAAATGGATCACTAAAAGGTCTCATAAAATATTTGATTCAGGTTCGTAAGAAAATTTAAAATATAAAACTATTTTTATAACCTCTGGATTATTTTTCTGATCATATAAATATTTATTACAAGAATTTTTTTGAAATAAGGTCTTTGTAAAATGAACTTTTCCTGGGGTCACTGCCACTCATAATCAATACCAAATACTACAATCCAACTATACTAAAATAAAGTAAACAAATTTAACCCACAAAATCAATTGTACCTATACGCATAAAATTGCCAGAAACGGAAACATGACCATCAAAACCCAAAAATATGACTAACAAGGAATCTTTCCGGAGTATAAAAACAATCTCTAAAAATTATGAAATTATTATATATAAACTAACATTCCCGAATATTTACAAGTGTTAAGTCAGGATCTTAAAAATCTTACCATAAGATCAATTTTGGCTACCCCACAAGTCTTTTCTGATGGTCGAAAAATATTCTCAGAAAAATCTGAAATTAATACCCATGTGCAAACACATGTTGTACTGCCTCCTAGCATGATCATCAACATTAAATCACCTTTCTATACTCCTAAATAAATTAAAAAGGAAAATCTGCTCAAAAAATAATATTCTCAAAAGTTATCCAAAATTATACATACGTATAGGATTTAAAGCGTTGGTCATTTATATATATAGATATCTAATATTGGATGAATGGTTTGTAAGTAATGAATTTTGAAAAGTTTATATATATATATATATATATATATATATATATATATATATATATATAAACTTACCATAAGGAGACTTAACAATAGACAACAGGCGACAACTAGCGAAAGGAGGATGAGGTGTGCGCTACCGCACATGAGTAGAAAGGAGGAAGGGGAAAAATATCTCATAAAATTATTTTAATATCACTTTTAATCTCTAAATAATTTTAAATAATCCCAAACATTCTATAAAAATATTTTAAGGAAAATATAAATTTTATTATCTTTATAATGAATAAAAAAATAATTTTTCAAAATATTTAAATATTTCAAATATTTAAAAACATAAAAATACTAAATTTTGAATACTTATATAAAAATTTAACCCGAAAAAAATACCGACTCGAGATACTGACCCGATCAGTAAAATAACATATAAAGTTTTTTTAAACCGAACTCAGCACCACTAAACTGAAATAATTAGTAAAAGAATAATAAAAATATGGAAATGCATCCAACTGGAATAAAATATAAAAATTTTATTCCTCCTCTTTTGATAATACCAATAAAATATTTAAATAATAAAAATAAATTTTGAAAAATATCCGGGTTGTAACACCTATAGAGTCTACTATCATAGATTATACATTATTATGGAATCTATTCATGTAGTCGTTGATGACAAGAAGATTCAAGGGTTGCTTGATGAATGATATCATGACTCTTTGCATTTTGAGAATGAATCAACTTATAATGGTGAATAAAGTGATGATGAAGTGGAAATTCTAAGGAATCAAGTACGCAGAAATTCCCCACCATTTGATTTCAATACACCAACAGATAACTTATCAGTTGATGATCATCAATCGACTGATAATACATCAATTGATAACCAATCAATGGGTAATAACTCTGCTCAACAATCTTCAAGTAGAGTGTTCATCTCAGGGGGAGGGTTCTCAACCACTCAATCACATTACAATGATCATAACAATTCTAATGATCATGAAGCATCATCCTCAAGGACATGTTTACCTCCACAAAGGAAATGGACCAAAAGTCATCCCTTTGAGTTGATTATTGGGAATGCAAATGATGGTGTCAAAACTAGAAGTGCAACTCAAAATGAATGCTTGAATAGTAGCTTCATGTCTCAAGAAGAACCAAAAAGGATTGAAGAAGTCTTGAATGATCCTGATTGGATAATAACTATGCAAGAAGAGTTGAATCGGTTTGAAAGAAACAAGGTATGGAAGTTAGTGCCAAAACCAAAGAATAAATCCGCTATTGGTACAAAATGGGTATTCAAGAATAAAATAGATCAAAACTGGTATAGTAACAAGAAACAAGGCAAGGTTAGTGGCAAAGGGTTACTCACAAGAAGAAGGCATAGATTTTAATGAGACATTTGCACATATTGCAAGATTAGAAGCTATCAGAATCTTTTTAGCATATGCTGCCCATGCCAATTTCAAGGTGTACTAGATGGATGTAAAAAATGTTTTTCTCAATGGAGAATTAGAAGAAAAAGTATATGTGGAACAACCACATGGTTTTGTGGATCCTGTTCATCTTGGATTTGTGTACTATCTTCTTAAAGTACTTTATGGTTTGAAACAAGCACCTAGAGCTTGATATGATACACTTTCCAAATTCTTGATTGAGAATCACTTCACAAGAGTTATTGTTGATAAGACTCTCTTTCATAGAAATTTTAATGGTTCTATTATTCTTGTTCAAATCTATGTACAAGGCATTATTTTTGGCTCAACTGATGAGAAACTGTCAAAAGTTTGCTAAGTTGATGCAGAGTAAATATGAAATGAGCATGATGTGAGAACTTACCTATTTTCTTGGTTTTCAAGTCAAACAAGTTAAAGATGATAATTTCATAAATCAAACCAAATATTTTTCTGACTTATTAAGGAAATTTGATTTAAATGAATGTTCTTCTGCAAAACCTCTCATGGCCATAACAACTAAACTCGAATTGAATACTAAGGAAGCTAAAGTGGACATTTCAAGTTATAGAGCCATGAATGGCTCATTGTTATATTTAACTGCAAGTAGACCAGACATAATGTTTGATACATGTCTTTGTGCTAGGTTTCAGGATGATCCTAGAGAGTCTCATTTGATTGTTATAAAAAGAATATTCAGATATCTCAAATAAATACCAAATCTTGGAATTTGGTACCCTAGAGACTCTGGATTTGATCTACTTGGTTATTCAGATGCAGACTATGCAGGTTACAAAATTAACAGGAAAAGTACTACAGGCACTTTTCAATTTCTAGGAAACAAACTTGTTTCATGGTTTAACAAAAAACAAAATTCAGTATCTGCATCCACTACAGAAGCTGAATATATTGTTGCTGGAAGTTGTTGTGCACAAGTGTTATGGATGAGGAATTAATTATTTGACTATGGATTTAACTTGAACAAAATTCCAATATTCTGTGACAACACAATTGCAATTGCCATTACTGAAAATCTAGTTCAACATTCAAGGACCAAGCACATTGACATAAGGTATCACTTTATTAGGGAACATGTAATGAATGGTATTGTTGAATTATATTTTGTCCTTAGTGAAAGACAACTCGCAGACATTTTTACCAAACCATTAGATGAATCAACTTTCAATAGATTGGTTTGTGATTTATGTATGCTTAATTATGATTAATCTTTTAAATGTCTGATAAGTTATTTTCTTTTGTTATACTTAGATTTTAGCCATTAATTATGTTAATCTATTGATTTTTCATAATCAATTGATGAAATTTTGTTTATCGATGAATATTTTTAAGTTATCGACAGATAAATATATCAATTGATGATATATTTGTTTATTGATGGATATCTTTAGCTATCGACATATAAATATATTAATTGATGATATATTTATTTATCGATGGATAGTACTACCTATCGATGGATAAGTTAGTTATCAATCAATGACCGGGAATTTTTAGGGTCCATGTCATCAATTGACATGTAAAATATCTATTCATTGATTAATTATTTTCTCCATTGATTAATACATACATCCTTGTATGTATAGCAATCGATTACCAAAATTGGTTTAAAAAATTGCTTTTTAATCCAACGGTCAGTTGAGTTCTATTTTGAGAAAGTAATCGATTGAGACATCAATTTTTTCCTTCAAAAATATAAATAGTAAGATTTTTTTTTTAATTCTTACTTATATTTTCTAACTGATTCTCTTTCTCTCTTTCTCTATATACTCAATTTTCTCTCATTCTCTCAGTACTCTATCTCCATTAATTTCTTTCTTAATATCTCCAAAGCTTTTGTGTTCTTAATCTTCTAATCAAAGTAATGGCATCTTCATCCAAGAAAGTCTCACAAGCCAGTTTCATTTATGAGTTGAATAATTTTGTGGTTTGCACTGTGGTTGAAGAGGCTCCAAGGGAATTTCATTCATTAATGTAGTTCCTGGGAAGTCAAAAGGCTTTGAAGGAGGCACCAAGAATCATATGCAATTTGGTGGAGGAATTTTGGACTTCTGCAGAAGTTATTGATGACTACTCTAGCATCAAATTCAACTGTACAGGACAAGAGTACATTCTTACTACTTTAATTTTAAATGAATGTTTAGATTTGCCTGTTAATAATAATGATAATGCAATCACTGAATCTGACATTAGAAACATGCTTAGGGCTGTTAATAATGCAAATTTTGACATTAATATAGGTCATTTAGTTAGAAAGCATCTTAGGAGAGAGTGGTCATATTTTTTTAATGCAATTATTAAATGTTTTAGTGGTAAAATCAGTAACTTTGATGCCAACTTCTAGCATGCAACAGATAACTTATAGTGTTTTATTTCATAAATATCATATTTTATCATTTTTCTTGTTAAATGAAATTGCTGCAAAGTTAGGTAAGAAGTCTGATAGATCTAATCATATTTACTACGATAGGTTTATCATGATTTTCATTAACTATTTTGTCAAAGAGACTGAAGTTTGCAGGGAAATTGAAATTTTTGAGTGTTGGACTCAAAATAAAAGAGTTTTCAAGGACCTGGTGAGAATTAACCTCCACAATGAGGTGGAGTTAATTTATCCTATGTTTGTAAAGGTATATATCTCTTCATTAACTCCTTCTTTCAATCCCATAACTTCTTTGCCTTCTATGGTTATGGAAGGTGTTAGTAATGATCCTAACCCTCCTACCCAAGCCACACAAAAAATTTCTAAACCCAAATCTAAGAAACCAACCTCAACAAGTTCCCAAAAACCTATTGTTGTGAAAACAAAGAAAAGAAAAACACATGTTATGGTTGATAGATTAGAGGAGGCTGTAACTGGTGAGGGAACTGAGGAACATTAAAGAACCCAGAAGGATAAGGTGAGTGAGGGTGAGATAACCCAACTTAGCCACTCCACAGTCTCCTAACAGACTATGACAGTTGAAAAGGAAACTACTATACCACTATTGGCATCCTCTCAAAAGGATGACAATATTGAAAAGAGCCCTCAACCAGGTGCATTGAATAAGGGTGGGGACACTCAAGCCAACACTCTAATGACCTACATCAGGAGAAGAAAGAAACCTAGGTTTGCACTTGGGGATGCACACACTGCAAAGCCACAAGAAACTGTGGTGTAGCCTTCTGTTTCTCAGCTTGATGCATCTCCAATAAATGTAGAGATGCAGCCCCATTCTCTGTCTATTCCAATTCCTTCTTCACCACAACCTTAAATTTCTTTAGAAAATGTCTTGATAGACAATTAGGCATTTTCAAATTGTCCTTCTTTATTCATCAAGGAGAATCCAACACTTTCTCTTGAATCTCCTTCATAGAATTCTTAAACACTATCTCAAACATTATTTCAAACCTAAACACTGAAATTCCTTCAACCTCTTTCGTTTCAACATCATCAATTGATTTACTCTCATCAATTGATATTCAGCCATCGACTGATAAGATATCGATCAATACTCAACATCCATCGATGGGTATGCATCAATCGATGGATATGCCAAACACATCAACTGCTTTCACTTTCACATCAATTGATACTCAATCAATTGATGTTGCACACACACTTTTAGGAATGAGTGAGATGAGTGAGAGGCAGACTTGCAGCCTGGTAAAATTAGAGGGAGTAAGTGAGGACATTCCTACTTCTTTCAGAAATAAGAGTGAAATCTATGAGGGCCCCACCTTAGTAGGTGTAACAGGTATGAGTGAGGGAGATGTGAGGTTCTAGAATGAGATCCTGATGAAAAATAGAGAGATGAGTGAGAGTGATAAAAAATTCTTCAATTTATACAGAAAATTGAACTGGAACCGATGTCTGAAGGGGATAGAGTGCAAGAGATAGAGGGACTCCCTAATGTCAATGAAGCTAATGGTAGTGGAATTGATAAGGAGGTTGAGGAATTGGAGAAGGTGGTTGCAGAAGAAGATGAAGTAGATGAAGGAGAATTGGATCCAAGAAACTTTGTTCATCCCGATCCAAGGTATCAAGAGTTGGCAACTTCAACTAAAAGGGATGTTGAGTCAATTCTGGGGTTGGAGCACATAGAACAAAGGACAAGAAACTTGAAGGAGAGTCTAGCCAATATTGAAGATGTTTGTCACATGGCTCCTAGTGACATTGACAATGACAATGATGAAGAGCCATGGATGAGCACCATTGATGGCAGCTTGGCAGATGCTGAAGAAGAGTTGCTCTCTCAATATAGAAGATCTATGATGGAGGTGGAATGTACAGATCCCACTCAAAGGAGAATTGCAAATTATTTAAGGGACCAATTGAGGGTTCAAAAGTTGATAGTGACAGGAGTCAATAGTGAATTGGCCTCAATCAAAAACTCTATCTCATCCACCAAAGATGTGTTGGAGAGAAGGTTGGATGAAAAATTGCCTCATGGCACTCTCCATCACATTCAGCAAAATTTTCTAAAGGATGCTAAGGGTTTCACTAATTTGGAAAAGAGGGTTTCTGCCATGGAGTCCAAGATGGATGATGTTATCAGAGGTCCAGCCCTTCATGCACAGATTCTTCAGAAGTTTTTTGATAGGATGCCACCAACTACTTCTTGTGATTATAACAAAAAGGGAGAGAACATTGATAAGAGAGATAAGGATAAGGATGGCAATGGTGGTAGAAATGGAGCTGCTGGAAGTAGCAGGTTTGCAAAAGCTAGTGGTGGTGGTGCAAGTAAGAGTAATAAGAAGATAGGAGGAACCGGAAGCAGCAAGGGGCAATCATCAAATTCAACCAAGGATGATTTGGAAAAGAAAATGAGCAATCTTTTTTTGTTATCATGTTGTATTGCACAAATCAAAGTTGTGCATGAGAGTGCAAATGAAGCTGCTAATGAAGTAAATGTTCATGCAAAGAAACTTCTTCAATTAGCAGAAAAGAAAATGGGGAAAGTCATTATGGTTGAAGAGGAGAAGAAAAAGAAGGAAAGGTTTTCAAGAGAAAAGTTGTTACATTGAGCCATTACTTCAGGTATTGCAGATGCTTCTAGGAGAGAAAAGGAGAATGCAGAAATAACAAGGCAAATGCAGATGGAATGGAATCAAATGGATGCAATTGAAGACATTGGTGGTACAAGTAGGAATAATA
Source organism: Oenanthe javanica (assembly GCA_008931105.1). Classification (NCBI taxonomy): domain Eukaryota; kingdom Viridiplantae; phylum Streptophyta; class Magnoliopsida; order Apiales; family Apiaceae; genus Oenanthe; species Oenanthe javanica. The sequence continues at coordinate 82,915 of QRFB01000245.1, read as the reverse complement.
AGGAGACAAGAGGAACTGGAAGCACCAAGGGGCAATCATCAAATTCAACCAAAGATGATTTGAAAAAGAAAAGGAGCAATGCACAGCAGTTTGATGTTGACTTAGAAGCTAGAAGGATTTCTAGAGAAAAAGAGACAAATGAGCTAATTGAAAAAGAAAGAAGAAGGTTCAAGCCGTTTAAATAAAGCACAGAGTTGGTGACAAAGCCTGCCCAAATAGAGAATTTAGATGACTTCATTGCACAGACCAAAGCTGTGCATGAGAGTGCAAATGAACCTGCTAATGAAATAAATGTTCATGCAGAAAAACTTCTTCAATTAGCGGAAAAGAAAAAGGGGAAATCCATTATGGTTGAATAGGAGAAGAAAAAGAAGGAAAGGTTTTCAGGAGAAAAGTTGTAACAGGGAGACATTACTTCAGGTATTGCAGATGCTGCCGAGAGAGAAAATGAGGATGCAGAAATAGCAAGGCAAATGCAGATGGAATGGAATTAAATGGATGCAACTGAATACCAACCTTCAAAACCAAAAAGACAAATTAAATTGACCAGGAAAAATACTGTGAATCCCCAAGAAACTGTTCAACAAGAATAATCTGCAACTAAGGAGGTACAAGGAGATTCAAAAGAGATTGTTCTTGAAGGATATTAAATGCAGGAAGTGCCATGGATTAGTGAGAAAGGGTTGATAGGCTATAAAACTCATCCAGCAACTTCAAATCATGAGGAGTGCATGAGTTAAGAATATGAAGATGGTCACAAAGTAACCCATCCAATGAGGCAGATTATGAAATAGGGTTATAATACATTGAAGACAATTCTGCCTCTACTCAACAAGAGATACAAGTTAAACATTACTGTTGCTCGGGAGTTACAACATTAAATGACAAAGCTGAAGAGATTACCTGCAGAAGCTGATCTAGACCCTCCTTTGAACCTTTAGGAGTCTCAAGTAAAGACTGTGATGCTAGAAGTAGTCGATGCCATGATATTTATAGATGTTGAAGGAAAGAAAAAGTACTTTGACATTTGTAAGTATCTAGACAAAAGCACAGATCAGGAGATTGTCTATCTAATGAGGCAACTTGGGAACTAGATATGGATGAGCAAATATTAAGAGGATTATTCTCGAGGCAACTGAAGGAGAATGCTGAGAAGATGAAGAAGTGATTGAAGCCCTGGGAAGATTGAAGAAGCCTGCAAAATTCAATAAACTGGTACTTCTAAATTTTAAAGTTCTTTTAAAATTCTTGATTGTACATGAAAGTAATTATTTTAGGAGTTTTGTTATCATCAAGTAGATTTATACCTGTTTTTGTCACAGACACAAATAGGGGGAGATTGTTAGGAATAAATGTAGCTTTGATGATAAATTTAACCTTAGAATCATAAAATTTTATTTTATTGTAATTGATCAATTGATATGAAAATTATAAATATCAATTGATTAGAAAACTATTTATCGGTTAAAATGTTTATATGAATCAACTGATAATATGGATAGTAGCATATGTGTACTTAGTCTATTTTAATTGATATGGCTTTAGTCGATTGATAATTTTCTCTTCGATTGATAATTTTCTCATCGATTGATATAGGTCATCAACTGATGTGTAACTTAGACTGTCAAATTATATTTATTTGTAGAAAAGAAAATTATGCAAGTGAAGCATGATCAATTAATAAAGAGACATCAATGGATATAAGATTAATTGATAACAAGTCAATTCAGATATTGAAGACCATCAACTGATATGAAGAATCATCGATTGATAACATCTATCAATTGATAAGTCAACAGCTATTATCAATCGATGGATATCAAAATCAATCGAAGAAGAATATCAGTTGATGGATAAAAGAAAGAATCAATTGATATATTTAACAGAAAATTATCAATTGATAGGGACTACACAACAAGACAAAATGTCAGGAATCTTCAGACTAAAGCATGCCTATGGAAGACAGTCTAGATTGGCTGTGAAGACTCAGATTGAAGTTGTTCTTCCTGGGATGAAAATATTTCTCAAAATAGAAATAAATAGATAGGAAGGATAGTTTAGAAACATTCTTAGAATAGATAATTTTGTTTTGCTATTTTCAAGATTGAAAACACTTTTCTGTTATATAAACAAGAGTGGTAGCATTGTTAGAAATATCAATAGAGTTAGAACATCTTTCTGAATCAACTGTTCAGCCCTAGAGCACTTTATAAGAACATTTTATTTTATTTCTAACTTTGGAAAAAACAGCTAGGTTTTCTTAACCTAGGTTATTTGAGCAAATATATACACTGATGGAAAAACTAATCCATCAATAATTTTTAAATATCTTGTTCAAATATTTATTTTAGTCATTGTTGTTCATATTAAAACTTCTCAAACCATTTAAGAAAATAGAAAAATCTTAAGACTTGTTATATTTGTATTCAACCCCCCTTCTACAAATATATTAACATTGTTCTAGGAAATAATAGTTATTCCATGAATATGCATTCACTATACAAGCATTATAACTATGTTAATGGGCAATCTATTCCTCCACCTCTTTATGAGTTAGATGGTTCCATCTCATGTCATACTCACGGTATTTCTTCACCCAAGTACATCCTTCATAATGTTGTGGATCTATCAGTTTTTGAGACTACTACTCAACACCCAATTTTGGATGTTGCAATACTGGAGAAAGTTATTCAGTGCTCCTTTTGTACAGTGAAGAGCATTCCGCCGACTTGTCGATTTACTTTCTCAGGGGCTCTAAAGAATGTTTTGGTAACGATTGTGATAAATCATGATTCTTGTGATGCTTGGGTATGCCTCATTATTCTATCGGCATATACATTAAGGGTTGTCAAACCCCGTGATCGTCAAGAAAAAAGGTCAGGTAATAGAAAAGTTCTACAACAAAAGCATATCTTTAATGCCTTGGAAACTTGGAGTAAATCTAGAGTTTGTATGCCTGCATACAAACTTTGATTGGATGGTTCTTGTGTGACAGGGGCATTAACAACTTCTTCAACCCTTTGAGCTGAAGGTTCTTGTGGGTTGTACCCCTGATCTATGCTGGCTTCATTTGCTAGAACTGTGGCTTCTATTGAACTTTGAAAAACAGGTTCTTGTGGGCCTGGCCATGTAGAGATTGCTACCTCACTTTGAGAGGTAGGTTCTTGTGTATCCTGGCCAAAAGTAACTTGTTTCTTCTTCTTCTTCCTGGAGAACAATTTTAAATTTCCAATGGCTGGAGATGTTTGAATTTTCTTTGTAGCCATTTCTTTCTTGACCTCCTCAGCTAGCTCCTTTACTCTTTCATAAGATATCTCCTCGGTTATTTGTTTTGGTGAGGGAACAGGAGAATCAGATACAATTACTGGAGTAGCTATTGCATCAATGCTTTCCAAAGTGATTACATGACTGGTAAAAGGATTAACATGAAGAGAATTAACATCCATTTCAGCCAATTCATCATTTTCTTCTTTATTGGCATTTTCATCATCACCATCTAACTCAATTCCACCGATGTTACTATTTATTTAGTTAGGCAATGCAGAGTCACCAGACTTCATAACAACATCAGAGTTTATCATTGCACCAGAGTTTATTGGCTCAGAGTCAAAGGCTGGAACTTGATCAGAGTTTAGAATATTAGAGTTTATTGCCTTGACTAATCTTCTCTTTTTCTTTGTAGGTTCAGGCATTGGATTGACATTGAATGGTTTCATGAAGGGAGCTGGAGGAATCTCAAAAGCTTTCTTAACAATCTTCTTTAAAGGAAATACCATATCTGTATTACTGTTATTAGAGTCTGTATTTTCATCAATCAATCTTCTTTTCTTGGGAGAAGACTCTAAGACAGACGTGCCCTTTCTTTTCTTGCTTGGCCCTTGTTGAGAGGTTTGTTTTACAACTGTAGTCTTTTGGGAGACAACGGAGGTTGGCTTCAGTGTTTGGGGATCACTGTTTAGTTGGTGGCTTGGGTTAGAATTAGAGGGTGCTAAACTCTAATCCATAGCCACAGAAAGAAAATCCCTCCCATACACAGTAGGCATTCTCTGATTTAAGAGAAGCCTGACCCATGTGGGATAAAAGAATTTAAAAATTTTACCTTCAGCTTCTTTCTTTGCATCTTTTCTAGTTAGGTCAGCAAAAATTCTCCCGTTTATACAAAAAATAGCTAAACTCAGATCATTCTCAAAAAAACATTAGGCAAGAGATAGCTAAAAATTAACTGTAAAAATCTAGCAAAATATACAGTATGAGCATCATCACTAATCTTGCTAGCTAACTGCCTAATTATTAAACAGGGAAAATTAAAGTTCAAGTTATGAGTCAGAGAATACCCAATCTGTTGTGAGAGCTGTCGAATAGCATCAAAATTTATGCATTTATAGTGAAAGCTCTTATGATGCAGTCAAAGAAAAAGCTCCACTATCGTCGCAGATGGTGCCTTGTCAAACTCCTCAGCTTAGACAGGCTTCCTCCATAGCCTATTTATTTAAAAAATTCTTTGATTTGTTCATCATTCACAAGGTCATCATACACAGCCACTTCAGGAAGATGAAGGGCTTGACGAACCACTGCAGAAGTGATTGAGTGTTTGCCATTACATTGAAATGTTATAACTGGCTCTTCATCATCACCAGCATTGTTAAACTTAGCCGTTGACCAGATTTTGATCAGAGATTGAGTAGAGATGTTATTCGGTTCCTAAAGATCATACCCAATATGGCTTTGTTGTAGAAAGTCCTGAACCACATGGAAAGCTTGAGAAACATCAGTTTTAGTCAAGAGAGATATGCAATTTATAGCAGCAAATGTGTAATTCTGGAAAGAGAGTCCCTTGGATGCCATTGAAGAATAGAGATTTGCAGTTATGAGAAATTAAGGTTTTTGGAAACGAGAGAGAAATAAAGGAATAAAAGATGCAGGTGATTAATTCAAAGTGAAAATAAGAATTAAACTATTCCCTCTCATTTGGATATACTCTGTAGTGGGACACGTAGCAATTTTTGAGTGGTAGAGTAATGAGTATTGCAATTCTCAAAGTATAGCATATGTGTGTATAGATATGAATCATTTTTCATGAAATACATGCGCCCAAATGATTACTCCAATCAGAGATTAACAAATATGATGTCATAAAATTAAATATGATGTCATAAATAATATCTCAGAGTTTAGCATGTAGACATAAATCAGAGTTTATAATAATCAGAGTTTGTGTTCACTATCAGAGTTTACCACATACTCTAACAGAGTTTACTACAAACACTGATAGCTGGTGATCATAGATTAGATGTTCCAATGATCAGAGTTTACCTCATTTTCTATCAGAGTTTGCCACATACTTTGACAGAGTTTATCATAAACACTGATAGTCTGCTACTTGCTATCTGGAGTTGAGCCACTTGTCACCATTCCTAATTCAGAAATCAATCTTGTAAAAGTTACTTCACACAGAGGCTTGGTGAATATGTCTGCTAACTGTTGATCTGTGGGAATAAAATGCATTTCAATTGTTTCTTCCACCACATGTTCCCTTATGAAGTGATATCTGATACTGATGTGCTTTGTTAGAGAATGTTGAACTGGATTTCCTGTCATTTCAATAGCACTTTGATTATCATAATAAATAGGAATTTTTGAAAAGTTCAAACGATAGTCTAACAGTTGATTTCTCATCCATAAAATCTATGCACAGCAGCTTTCTAGAGCTATATATTCAGCCTCTACTGTTGATGTTAAGATAGATTTATGTTTTTTGCTGAACCATGAGACAATTCTTCCACCTAGAAATTGACAACTGCTACTAGTGCTTTTCCTATCAATTTTATATCCTGCAAAATCAGCATCTGAATAGCCTATTAGTTTAAAGTCGGACTCTCTAGGATACCATAAGCCAAGATTGATGGTGCCCTTGAGATATCTAAAAATTCTCTTAACATGAATCAAATGAGGTTCCCTTTGATTTGCCTGAAATCTAGCACATAGACAGGTTGCAAACATGATATCTGGTCTACTACCAGTCAAATAAAGAAGTGATCCAATCATTCCTCTGTATGCTGTAATGTCTACAGGCTCACTAGTATCTTGAACAAGCTTGGTTGCAGTAGCCATTAGAGTTGTAGTAGATACAGATTCTTGCATTTGAAACTTTTTGAGTATATTCTTTATGTATTTGGACTAATTTATGAAAATGCCTTTATCAATCTGTTTTACTCGTAACCCAAGAAAACAACTCATTTCTCCAATCATGCTCATTTGATACCTGGACTACATTAGCTTTAAAAATATTTCACAGTGTTTCTCATTAGTGGAACCAAATATAATATCATCAACATATATTTGAACCAATAATAAATCTTTACCTTGAGTTCTATAAAACAAGGTTTTATCAATTGTACCTCTTGTGAAACAACTTTCAAGTAGAAATTGAGCTAGAGTTTCATACCAGGCTCTTGGTGCTTGCTTGAGTCCATATAAAGCTTTATCAATTCAAGTTCTCCATTTAAGAATGCACTTTTAACATCCATATGGTAGACCTTGAATTTTTTTTGTGCAGCATATGCAAGAAAGATTCTGATTGCTTCAAGTCTAGCTACAGGTGCAAAGGTTTCATCATAGTCAATGCCTTCCTGTTGAGAGTAGCCTTTATCAACTAGTCTTGCTTTGTTCCTTGTTATGATGCCATCAGAGTCTATCTTATTTCTGAACACCCACTTTGTGCTAACAATTGATCTATTCTTTGGCCTTGGAACAAGGGTCCATACCTCATTTCTTTCAAACTCATTTAATTCTTCCTGCATTGCAGTAATCTAATCTGCATCTTTTAGAGCATCTTCAAATTTCTTTGGCTCTGTTTGAGAAAGAAAACTATGAAATAGACATTCATTTTGTGTAGATTTCCTTGTCTATACTCCACTTTCTAGATCATCAATAATCAAATTAGGTGTATGATCTTCGGTCCATTTCCTTGGATGTGGAAAATTTCTTGAACTAGATGATCCCCCATGGTATGTGCCTTCATAGTATGATTCCTATGTAAATGTTGATCCTCCCCCTGAATTTGTGCTTCCATCAATGTTTGATGACTCAAAGTTTGACTGTTCAGAGTTTGAATGATCAGAGTTTGAGTGATCAGTGTTTGTGGTTTCAGAGTTTGATTGATTAGAGTTTAGGTTTTCAGAGTTTGTATTTGTCAGAGTTTGGTCAGACTCTGATATTTCAATAATTGCGGTTTATTCTCCAATATTAGTGAATGATTGATGTTGATCCCCCTCAACATGTGTAGAATCTTCAATTTCTGTTGCAATTATGTCTGAATCAGAGTTTAAGGAATCAGTGTTTATCTCATAAGAGTTTACCTCATCAGTGTTTATCTCATCAGAGTTTAGCTCATTAGAGTTTATGTTCTGCAATTCATTTTCAAAACTGAGAGATTCTTGAGCATCTTTATCATGTAACTCTGTTATTTTTCCTTCATCAAAAGAGACATTAATAGATTCCATGAATGCCCTGGTCCTTCAATTAAACACTTTGAATGCCCCTAAAGAGGTTTTAGAAGTTGTTGAATAACCAATAAAAATACATTCATCTGCTTTGAGTTCAAACTTTTTCAATTGTTCAGGATGTGTTTTGAAAATAAAACACTTCCTTCCAAATATGTGAAAGTATTTCACATTTGGCTTCCTTCCTTTCATTGTTTCATATGGAGTCATTCCATGTTTATTTATCAAAGTGCAATTTTGAGTTATGCATGCAGTATTCACAGCTTCTGCCCAAAAGTAAGTAGGTAGCTTTGCTCCTTCTAACATTGTTCTAGAAGCTTCAATGATAGTTCTGTTCTTTCTTTCAACTACACCATTTTGTTGAGGTGTTCTAGGTGCTGAAAATTGTTGTATGATTCCTTTGGTTGAACAAAATTCCTCCATTACAGAATTCTTAAACTCTGTTCCATTATCACTCCTTAAATTCTTTACCTTGTGTTTTGATCCATTTTCAATCATTGCCATATGATCAAAAATTATCTCAGTTGTTTCATCCTTTTTATGCAAAAAGTACAACCAGGTAAATCTTGTGTAATCATCCACTATCACCAGAGTATATTTCTTCTTTCCAATGGACATAATGTTGACATGACCAAATAAATCAAGATGCAATAGATGAAGAGGTTGATCAATAGAATTTTCAGTTTTGCTCTTGAAAGATGTCTTCTTTTATTTGGCCTTTTGACATGATGAATCACAGAGTCCATCAGGATGAAATTGAACTTTTGGAAGAATTCTAACTAGATCCTTTTTCACCAATTCATTTATGTTTCCAAAGTTCAAGTGACACAGCCTTTTGTGCCAATTCCAGCTTTCCAAAGATGATGCCTTTCCAAGTAAACAAGTTAAGGGACCATCAGAGTTTACCTTCAAGCTAGCTTCAAATAAATTGTTATGTATGTGACCAATGAGAACCACTTTGCTAACCTTTTTTTCTTTTCACTTCACAATGTATTTCATGAAATTCCATAGAATAACATATGTCTGTTATTTGACTCACACTTAACAGATTATGTTTGAGTCCTTCAACCAGAGCTACATTTTCAATGATTACATTTCCAATAACAATATTATCATATCCCAGTGTTCTTCCTATGTTGTCATCTCTATAAGATACTGTTGGGCCAGCTTTCTCCTCAAACTCTGAAAATAGAGATTTGTTTCCAGTCATATGTGCAGAACATCCAATATCAATCACTAGGATATTTTTACTATTTCCCTGCAATCATTTAATGCAAATTAATTAGTAGATTTGGGGACCCAAATAAGTTTGGATCATTTCTTTTGAAACTTGTTAACTTTTGCAGTAGAAGTATTTTTATCAGAGTTTGCATTATTAGAGTTTGCATTTTCAGAGTTTATACTGTCAGAGTTTATATTTCTTTTATAAACTTTTATCACATATTTTTGTTTGACATTATGATTAGAAAATACATGAGAGTTATTCAAATGAGGCAATAGTTCATAATAGTGAAAATATAAACTATGATATTCTTTACATGTGTAGATTGAATGCCATAAACTACCACAATGAAAACAAGGATTTTGTGGTCTATATCTAGTTTGTTTTCTAACCTCTGAACTAGGTCTCTCAGGTTCCTTCTTTTTGTTTTGTTTGCAATCAATAGCAATGTGATTATAATTACCATATGTGAAACAGGTTTTTTCTAGGAGCATCAGGGATATACTTATAGTTATTCTCCTTGGAAATTTCTACTTTGCCATTTCTATTTCTCTTCACCTTTTTAGGTTTGTTTTCATTTGTGATTGCCTTCAAATTTTCCTTAAGTTGCTTTTGAGAAAGTAACCCTATGTTTACTGGTTTATTCTCTGACACACCATTAGAGCATTTATTAGAGGTATTCTTTTCATTACTAGCTCTAACAAAATTCACAGGCACAGTTTTCCTTTTGTGTGTGTCTTAGTATGTGTCTCTTTATCAAATTCATAACCTAGGGCAGATGTCCAATTTTTGTCAGAAAGCATTTGTTGGACTTTCTTACCAGAGTTTGTCCAAACTCGGAAAGTCTCATTTTCTTTATTTATCTCATATTTTAAATATTCAACTTATATTCCTAACTGATTTTGGATGTGTATAGCATTCTCACAATCTTTCTTAGTGCTAAGCATATTTGACTTTTCAGATTCAAGAAAGTCATTCCTAGTAGTCAGAGTTTGTATTTCAGATTTTAATCTTTCAGAGTTCTAAGATTTAAAATTAACATGCAGAGTTCTAAGAAATCATGGATATTTTCAGTATTAAAATTGAAGACAGAGTCTGGTACCTTATCAGAGTTTAGGATGGGAGCATCAGTGTTTGCCTTGGGGGCATAATTTGTTTCCTCTTTAGAGTCAGAGGAATCCATCCAATATTTCTTTGATGTGATGAGTGCTTTTCCAGATTCCTTACTTCTGCACTCAGTAGCAAAGTGCCCCATCTTGTTACACTTGTAACGCTTGACCTTTGATTTGTCAAGAGTTTTTAATTTGCCATCTTTATCTTCTCTTCTTCTGAATCTATCTTTATTCTCTGATTCTCCATGCTTCTTCAAAAAGTTTCCTTGCTTTCTTTACTTCCTATATTTCATCTTTTTGAAGCCTTTGACAATCATAGCAACCATCTCCATCATGTCATAGTCTGTGGAGTCATCAGAGTTTGCCTCAGACTCTGGTTCACTGCTTTCTTTGATCATTACATCTTTTCTTTTTCTTGTTGAGGCTTTCAAAACTTTTCCTTTTGGTTCTTCAACTTTTGTCTCAACATTCAAAGCAACAGATTTTGCCTTGCTGCTTTTCTTGTTCTTCCTTTGTTGTAATTCCAAGTCACGAGTCTTCAATCTTCTATAGACTTCATCTAAAGACATCTCATCCAAATCAGCCATATCTCTTATTAAGGATGTTTGTAGATCTCATTCTTCATGAAAATCCCTTAGAAACTTGGTGTTTGAATCCTCATTGTCGTACACCTTATCCACCAAAGCCAAGTTATTAAACAGAGTTAGAAATCTGTCATAGATATCTGTGAGTGACTCATTCTGCTTAGCCTCAAAGTATTCATACTCTTGAATTATAATAGATCTTCTATTCTTCTTGATTTCCTTGGTTCCTTGACATTGAATCTCTAGTGCATCACAGATCTCTTTTGCTGTTTTGCAGGCAATTACTCTATTTGACAATACAGAGTCTAATCTATTATACAATATATTCTGCACCTTTGCATCTTTCAGGACTTCTTGTTTTTCTTCATTAGTCCACTCCTTTTTGTCCTTAAGAGTATAATATTCAGGAACTTGTCTGCCTTCCACAATTGTTGATGACACTAGCTTCGTTGGTAGATATTGTCCTTCATTGATTCTGTCTAAATAATCAGGATTAGTTGCTTCCAAGAACATCATCATCTTTACCCTCTATGTAGGGTATTCAGCCTTCTTCAAGATTGGGATTCTGATACTTTCATACTTGTTTCCAGACATGTTTATATGATCTTTTAGTTGAAATTAATACCAATTATTACCCAGATAAATAGACCATTATAGAAGGGGGTTGAATATAATGGTACCAAATATTCAACTTTAAAACACAAGTACGTAAAAGATGAATAGTTTTGTATTAATGATAAACTGTATACAAAACTTTTTTCAAGAAAATCAATGTTCTTAAGAGCTGTTAGGTTATGAGAATAATATAACTTGAAAGAATTTTTAATGTAAACCTAATTCTGTGTTTATATAGACACAATTATAAATCCAATTACAAAATAGATAATGATAAGAATAGCTTCCATAAGGCAATAGAATTTTATTTGAGTTCCTTCTTCACTATCCAAATCAAATTCTGATTTTTTTGTTTCCTTCTTTGACATACTCTGATAATAAACTCTATCGGTTGATAATCTCTGATATATTATTCTCTGTTAGAGTAAACTCTGATTGAGTATTCTCTGATAGAGTAAACTATGTCAACAGTTTCTTAAAGTATGATGATGTCAGCATAAACTTTGTTCTTGATATTCTCTGACAGTGTCAGTGTTTTCTTTTCTAACAGAATAAGACAAGTAATTTGAAGCTCTGTCATGATCAAGATCAGTCAAACCTAGAAAGTTAGAGACAAGTCTACAGGAATCTTGAAAGAAGAACAAGATAGAGACAAAAGATTAGAATTCAAATGTGATGTATTGTCAAAAGAAAGTGCTAGATAGAAATAGATAGTGTTCAAATGTAAAGCATCTTTTGTCAATTTCTAGTTTTAGCTAACTAACTTGTGAAAACATGTGCCAACGAGCATGTTGTCTATATAGCCAATGCACATCTTTACAAGTTAGCAACATGTTGAATATTACTATTGTATTTACTCCTTGTATTTTTCAAGAAAAAGAAGATGGGATTCAAATTAAGAATCTCATATTTGTAGCAATTCAATCTAATACAATATTAGTTTGAAAGTTAAACTTCTGTGTTTATTATCCGTAATTCTCTTGTAAATACTGTGAGATAACATAAGCTACAAGCTTTAGCAAAATCAGTTCATCAAAGTAAAACTTAAAAATGAAAAAGAATCAAACCATTTATTCACCCCCCCCTGTATAGTTTCTGTGTAACTCATACCTAACAAGTGGTATCAGAGCACAGGTTGTTGACATATAAACAGTACAAAGATCAAAACGAGTTCCCAAAAACTTAACAACATCAAGATTCCTCTATTTGACTAAGAATAGTACATACTATAGAAAAAGAAAATGCTCACATTCATCAAACTATAAACTATATGTATCCTGAGATCCTGAAGAATGGACCCTTCATGCCTATGACACTAGTTCCTGAAACAACTAATGGCTCAGAGGTAACACCAGCTACATGGGTACTAAAAGATCTATCTCAGTACACTAAAACTGAAAGATATAAAGTTGCTCTTAACAACAGTATGATGTTCATACTGACTGACTCTCTAGATATGGTCATGTATAGCAATGTTGTAAATTGCACCACTTCCAAGCATATTTGGGAAACCATAGAACTACTATGTGACGACACAGTGGAAGTGAGAGAAAACCAAAGACAACTTTTGGTCTCACAATATGAAACTTTTATGTCAAAACTAAATAAAGGCATAACTAAGGTCTTTAAAAGGTTCAATAGACTAATCAATGAATTACAGTTATATGGAAAAGTTTATGAGATAAAAGAAAAGAACTTGAAGTTTCAGTTGACTCTTCCTGAGCACTTGGAGAACAAAATTGCTGTTATTAGAGAAGGAAGGGATCTAACAAAATTTCCTTTAGAAACTTTGTATAGAATATTGAAGACCTATGAATTAGAGTTTTTTCAGAAGAAAGCCATTCAAGAAAACAGAGGTAAAATGAAAAATGTATCTAGTGCTTTGATTGTCAAAGAACCTGTGAAGAGGGAAATGGTTGGTACAAGCCAAAAGCTGAAAATTGAAGAGATTGTAGAAGATGATAAGGAATATGTCAAAGGTGAATCTGATGAAGGTGAGTTCTACACTATTGAGGAACTTGAGAGCATGGACAACAAATCCATGGCTTTTATGGCTAAAGTTTTTGGAAACTTGAGGTTCAAGAAAAACAAAAGCATCAAGCCAAAACCAAACTTTGGCTCCTCAAGCAAAGGCAAGACTCCTAGAAGCAGTTTCAAAAGAAGCTATAAGACTGGAACTATTGAAAGATAAAAAATAAGGTATTATAACTGCGATGAACTGGGATACTTTGCCACTGAGTGTAGAAAGCCAAAAGCATTCAGGAATGACAGACTAGATGGAGTTGGAAGCCAAGTACGAAGCCCTGTTAAAAAAGTAAACTGGTAGAGCTTACATTGCAGAAGAGAAGTGCTGGGATGACACTGATGAGGATGAAGAAGAAGAGTATGGGAACTTGGCACTCATGGCCAAATCAGATGAAATAGCATCTACTTCAACAAGTCAGGTACCAATCCTAACCTCTATTGACATGTCAAACTTTGAATATAAGAAAATTGTTGAAGAATTGAACAATGTGATGTTTAACAAACATACCAGCATTACTGCAGTTTATGAAGAAATTAGTAGATTGTTGAAAGTTAATGATGAATTGTCTGTTAAGAATAAATATCTAGAATTATCCTTGGTTAACATGCAATCCATGAAACAAGAGAATGAGTACTTAAAGAATAAGATTATTTGCTTAGAACAGATTGAGAAGTTCTTAAGGGATCAAATTTTCTGAAAAGAACTGAAAATAAAATCTTAACAAAACTCATCTGTAGTTCTACAAGAGTTTCATGAGAAACACCAGGAAAATTATAAGTTGGAGTTGGGTTTGACTATGACACTCTTAAAAAGAAAAAGTCCATGTCAACAAAATGCAAGAAAACTGAATTCCCTAGTAATCCTTACATTTTAAAAAATGTCGAAGCTCTAATTTTTAAAAAGGAAACTGTTGAGTTTGATGAATCAAGTATGGTCATCAAACAACAGTTAAATGATGATATGAGCTAGAAGCTAAGAAGAATGTGCCCTATGTTGATGTAGAAGAACCAATGGTCAAGGCCAAGTCCACACCTGTTAAACTTGAAAGAGAGGAACATGTCCAGATAAATGAAACTGTTCATGCTAAAAAGAAAAAGGCAAATAGAAATGGTAAAGTAGGCATTAACAAACATAGCAACTATGCACTTGTTCACAATACTCCTAAGAATATTTGTAAAAATTGTGGATCAACAAATCACCTTACTCATGTGTGCAAGAAACTTGTTGTTGATAATGCTGAATTTACTTGTAGATATGTTAAAACTTTGATGCATGATAATCGAAAATTCTGTGACAAATTTGATTGTATGCTATGCAACCTGAATGTGATGAATACTTGCTTCAGGTTAAGGAAATAATTTATTGAAAGATGTATCAGTCAAAATTTAAACAATAAAACTATTAGGCATAAATCTGTTAGTCCAATCAAAGGAAGAAAACACTCCACGATTCTACAGCCTGTAACCAGTAGAAAGTAACTATTACTGCCTATTTCAAGTCATTTGAAAATTTTATACATAATCAAAGTCTACATGCTTGAATTTTAACTGTTTCAGAGTCTAGGCATTAACAATCTCAGAGTCTAAAAACTTGTCAGAGTCTAGAGACTTGTCAGAGGCTACAGACTCGTCAGAGTCTACAGACTCGACAGAGTCTAAAAGTTAGACTCTGTGAAGATACAATACCTCAAAAATTTTGCAATAACAAATCATAGTGTGATAAATCAGGGACTATAAGTAAAGTACATACCTTGCTTCTGTTATAATTGAACACTTACATATTTAACATACCTAATTCACTTATCAGTCTGAGAAAGGTAGACTCATCAAGTGATTTGGTTAAAATGTCTGTAATATCTCTATCAGTTGGAACATAATGAAGTTTAACAGTACCATTTTCAACACACTAATCTAATGGCTTCTTCTAGTTCCAACCTTGCAAGAGATGCTGATGCCAAGCTGCAGTACAAGTGTTTTACTAGGTTTCTCATTAATTCCTACTTGAAAGAAGCTCTACTGTCAAATTCCACTCTTTATCTTGACATATTGGAGCATTTTTGGAACACTACAACCTAGGAGGACATAGCCTTGGAGGATAGGAGCTCCAGGATTGTTATAACCTGCAAGATTCAAGAAGTGGACATTTGCTTTGATGAAAATGATGTCAATGTAATCTTATCACTTCTTACAGAGAAATTTGATGAAATGCCAACAGATGTTGAGTTGGAGGACTTTATAGAATTCATAAGATATGCTAATGAGATCAAGCTGGGAAAAATTGAACAAGAAACATGTTAGAAAAGAGTAGTCATTCCTCTTTGACACTCTACTAAGAGTCTTCACTTACAGGACGACATGCTTTGATCAAATCAACTCTATTGCCTTGAAGTTGGCCTATTCATTGGCTTACAACAGAAAGCTCAATGTTGGGAAGCTCATTCTGATGGAACTTTTAAATAGGATCCCAAAGAAAGGTAATGAGATATTCTTTCCTCGCTTCATTAAGTGAATTCTTAACTTTAAAAATCCTGCATTGATTGATTTGCCTTGAATGAATAGAAATAAAATTGGCTACTCCAAATCCATATCAAAAATCATTTTTGGTACATTGGATAGAAGAACCACAGTGAATGTACCTCTTCAAATCACAACTCACATGAGGAGTGTATTTAAAGGGTATCCACTTGTGCAGCCTACATATGGTTACTTGCAAATAATAGGAAGTCCTCAGGTTGCAGTAGAAACAAATACACCTAACCCAAGGACTTCTAACCCAACTGTAGACCATTCTTTGAAACCACTAGATGATAGTGAGCCAACCTCCACATCCTCTCAATAGGGTGCGGTTGAAAAGAAGAAGAGGAAGAAGCCTGTTATATAGAAACATTTAGAACCTATTGCAGATAATGTTGTAGAATCAAACTTGGATGAGTCACTTATGGGACCTCTCAAAAGTAGAAAGAAAAGTAAAGAGGTCACACTAGACCACTCTACATCTTCCTAACATGATATAGAGGTTACAAAGGGATTACACATGTTACTAGGTGAACTTTCTCAACAAGGTGCATCTATTGAAATTGGGAGTCAATAAGGTACATGAACTCACTCTTATTGATGAAAGGTGTGAAGTTGAAAAGGAAACACAAATGCACATAGGATCTTCTATTGAAACTTCCTCATTCTCTTAGGGAGAGTTGCCAACACTCACATTTATTCTAAACACTACTTCCACTTCTCAAATTTCTTCTCAACCAATTGTGTCTAGCTAAACACAAAAGATTTTTGATCACCAAGAATTTAATCCTCCTTGTGATCCAATTTCAAGTGACTTGGTGCATGACACCTTGTTCACCACTCAGGACACTCATTTCGATGATGAGGGAATACATGTTGAGGTATATCATGATGACACCATCAAAGCCACAGAGGTTCCAGGAGTCTTTACTTCAGACTCTGTGGTGGCTGAGGAAACAATTCCCTTTGGTCTCATTAATGAACCTTTAGAGCATCAGGTATCTTCACAGACATTGAATAATTTAGGGGACCTTCACACCATGCAAATGGCATCCCCTAGACACTCCCCAGTCATTCAAAGACTGTCCTCTAGAAGGAATTCACCTATCTATCCAGGGTCTATTGATGACTCATCTGAACATTTGGATTAGGAAATAGACACTTAGAGAGTCAATACCACAAGTGGTGATCCTAGATCTAACTTTATGTCACAATGGCTGAGACCTGTGTAACATGAAATGGATTCAGGACCATCTTTTGATGGGCTCTTATTTGAGGAGAAATTAAAAGAATTGTAAGGAGAACAAATGGATGGTTTCAATCATATTTCTCAACAGCTCCTGATTGCACATCTGCCAAATAAGGATTATGTTGCTATCATGCTTGAGTATACAAAGGATCAGAAGTATATCAAAGATAAAAATAAAGAAACGGCTGAAGAATGAGAGGCCAATGTTGATGTCATGTTAGATAAAAAACAAAATGTGAGCATGGAGGAGATGCTATAATGGATGAGGGAAAAATATTTGACTTCATTTGGGTCTTGTGAGAAGGTCTTCACTCCAACTATTATATATGATGCAATTCATGAAGCTGCCAAAGTGCAACTGCAAGCCAATCACTATCTTGAAAGGGGCTTCCAATCAGAACTTGAAGATCATATAGCCAAGATGGAGAGTAGGATGAACTCTATTTATGAGAAGATTATGCCTGGTGTGCATGCTCCTAGATCAGAGTCATCTCTGGCAAGAATTCAAGTGAAGGAGATGAATGAAAAGATGAAGAAGGCATTTAAAGACATGGTGGAAAGCAATTCAACTGTTCTCTAAAATCAATAATATGGTGGAGGTTCTATACAAGAATAGGCATGCTTACAAATTACCACAAGATGTTCCCTTGCATGACCTAGCTCCTCTTCATGTGGATTTATATTATCAAGCCAAGGAAAAAGAAGAAAAGGCTCAAGCTGCTACAATTGTCATCCTTAATGAAAAAGTTCAAAAATTGGCTACAAATCAACAAAATCTATCCACCACTATTTCGGAAATGGTGACAAATGTGAGTACTCTATAGAAAGAGTTTCACACATCTATGTCAACTCATAGCACTACTCTTAAACAAGTTTCAACTCAATTTGCATCCATTCAAACTCTTATCTCCACAATGATTGTTCCAAGTCAAGAACTTCAAGTAAAAATGCCAACTCAAATCAAGTCTAGTCACTCATCTTTTCTCCAAAAGCCACAAGATATCAACCCTAAGGGGGAGAAGACAAATGAGGAAATTGAAAGATAAAAAGATGAAATAGAGGCTGAGAGGCGAAAAACTTGTGAAGTTCAAAAGATGAAATGTGAGCTGAAATTTGAAAATTTCAAAAGTTCTGAGATAAATGAAGATGATGAGGATGACGAGCCTCAAATTACTCCTGAAGCATCACAAGAACCTGCACATTCTAAGGGGGAGCCAGGAAATTCAACTCAAATCAACTCAGAGTCTGATATTTCAGGGTCTAGCCAGATATTGTCTAGACGAATAGAATTAAGTTCTTTAGAGTATAAATCATCAGGGTCTGGATCAGGAAACTCTGAATCTTTCTCAGTGTCAAACAACTCAGGGGAAACCTCTTCATTTGAATTCCATTTGTTAGGGATTGTGGTGTTAACATTGTAATAAACTATAAGATACTTAGATTAATTAGAAATTAAGTATAACATATTGTCATATGTATATTGACAGTATGTTTAGTTTTCACTTATAACAGTATGTATTAAAGCCAAGTAGGTGACAGTAAGTCTCAATAGTTACTGTCTTTTAAAAATGTAATAAATGATCTATGAAGTAAAAGTTCACAAAGTGTCCATGCATAACATGGATTAAATCATTGACAGTAACATTCTGCAAACTAAAGCCTACGACAGCATATTCAAGTGACAACACTTTTGGAATAGATGATAACAACTATTCCCCTTGACAGTAAACTTGGCGGAGATTGAAGAATCGAAGACAGGAAGTATAACTTGCAACAACTATATCTTTGACAGTAAACTTGGTAGAGAATGAAGATTTGAAGACAACAAGTTTTACTGACATCAACTTTGGCGAAAATAGTTGACAGCAACATTGGCGGGGATAGTTGACAGTAGCTTTGAACGACAACATGTTTTAGAAAAATGTCAAGCTTGACAGTAACATATGAGGAGTCAAAGATACTGTCACCAAAGAGAAGTAAAAGGTTGACAGTAACCTTTTGGTGAAGCTGACAGTCTGTTTGAAGTAGCAAACTAGGTAGTGAAAATTCAAGGATTGATTTTGTCATTGCTATCTAGTTTGTCAAGCCTACTACTGCAATTTGGGAGAAGACAAGCAAAAAGATAAAGCGTACTCAAGGAGTCAATGATATCAGTACATCTCAGAACAACTTTATCTACAAATGGAATGAAGACAAATTTGAATAGAAAAAATAAATTTTCTATTTCGAGCTTTGTCCTATGAACAAGGGAAAGTACTTTTGTAAGTGGGATATGTATTTCAGTACAAATACAAATATCTCACAAGCACTTTCCCTTATACAACTAAGCTTAAATTTTCTCAAGCATAGAAACAGTAGAAAACTATTTGTTATTGTAACTATTGAAGCTAGAAACATCTTCCAGTCAGTTGTAGCAAAACAAAAATTAATAAAATTAAATTTTGAAGTTAAACACCTTTCTTCATTTACTTGCTTACTGTTGTTTGCATTTGTTACTTGATATTATTACTTCTTGTTTGTTTTTAGCAAGATTAGTGATAAATTATCAAGTTGCATTCAACCCCCCTTCTGCAACACTTATACTGTTTAACAACTGGTATGAGAGCAGCAGGTTAGATATACGTAACCTGAAAAGATCTAAACATGAGTGCACAGAAAGTAAGCAGCATAAAAATACCCACCTTTGACAATGAACACTACAACCTTTGGAAAAGAAAAATGATGTTGTTCATAAAAACAACCAACCCTCTTTACCCTGGAATACTGGAAAATGGTCATTTCATTCCTCAAACATATGTACCTGAAACTACAGTATATGGTGAAACAATATCAGCCTACCGGGTTCCTAAAAAGGTTTCAGAGTACAATGACACTGAAAGAGAAAAAGTATCTCTGGATGACTGCTTGCAATTTATCATTATAGAAGCACTTGATAATGTCATGTACAACAACATTGTCAACTGCACCAGTGCCAAGCAAATATGGGAAACCATTGAGATACTCTGTGAAGGAACATAAGAGGTAAAGGAAAATCAAAGACAGATTCTGGTGTCTCGGTATGAAGCCTTCATGGCTAAACCAAGTAAAGGGTTGACTGAAATGTTTGAGAGGTTTAACAGGTTGATAAATGACTTGCAGCTGCATGAAAAGTTTTATGACAAAAAAGAAGTAAACATGAAATTCATGTTGACACGTCCTGATCGTCTAGAGCACAAGGTTTTTGTCATAAGAGAAGGAAGGGATTTATCAAAAGTTTCTCTTGACACTTTATATGGCATACTTAAAACCTATGAGCTAGAGTTGTTATAAAACAGAACTATTAAGTCTGGTCAAAGAGGAAAAATGGCCAACACATCAAATGCTCTAGTAGCTCAGGATTCACAGATGATACAGCTCAAGGAATCTCAAAATCAACAGCAAATCAAGATTGAAGAAATCACAGATGAAGATGAAAGTGTGACTCTGGAACTCAAGGATGGTGATGAAGATGAATTCTACACTCTGGAGGAACTGGAAAACATGGAAAACAAAACAATGTCCTACTTGGTAAGGAAGTTCTCCAACTTGAGATTTAAGAAGAACAAAGCTTTCAAACCCAGAGGACAAAGATCCAGGTTCAACAAGTCAAATATTTCAAAACCTGGAAAAAGCGGCAAAGGTGGATACAAAACAAATATGGTGGATAGATCCAAGATAATGTGTAACAACTGCAGTGAAATGAGGCATTTTGCAATAGAATGCAAGACGCCAAAACAAGTGAGAAGAAATGACAATGATTATGAGGAACTCAAAGCAAAGTATGAATCCTTGCTCAAAAAGCAACAAGGAAGGGCTTTTTTGGCTGAAGGAAAGTGTTGGGAGGACAAACTCTGGAGAAGGTTCATCCACTTCATCAAATCAGGTACTCATTCTTACTACTGTTGATATGACTACATCTCAGTATAAGAAAACTGTTGAAAGTTTAAGTTCTGAAATTTTCAATATTCATACAAGCATGTTAGTTGCTAATGAGGAAATTGTCAAACTGTCTAATGTTAATGAATCATTGAAGATTAAGAATCATGAACTAGAACTTAAACAGAATGCTTGTGAGTCCTTACAATAAGAAAATGAGATTATTAAAAACAAGATAGTTTATACTTCCCAGATTGAGGAATTTCTCAGAAAATAGATTTCTGATAATGAACTCAAAATCAAGGCTTACAAGAATTCTTCTTCCCAGTTAAAATCATACCATGATGATAATACAGAAAATTAAAAGGTAGGTATAGGTTTTAACTATGAGAAGAAAAGTGGAAAGAAATATGATGTAGAGGAAGACATCCAACATACTGTCAAAACTTTCATTCTAAAGAAAGTTAAGAATTCTATGTTCAAAAAGGCAGAATTCGAATTTGATGAGGAAGCATTAGTGATTAAACAAGAGATAGATGATGATGACAATGAAGCTGTCACTAACTACCTAACAGCTAGCAGGCCTGACATCATCTTTGCAACAAAATTGTGTGCAAGGTTCTAATCTGATCCAAAGGAGTCACATTTAATGGATGTAAAAAGAATTTTTAGATACTTGAAAGGCACTTAAAATTTTGGCCTTTGGTATCCTAAAGATTCTGGTTTTGACTTAGTTGGATATTCAGAATCAGACTATGCAAGGTACCGAATAGATAGAAAGAGTACAACATGTATGTGTCAATGTTTGGGGGAAAGATTGTTGTCATGGTTTAGTAAGAAGCAGCATTCAGTGTCAAATTCAACTGCAGAAGCTGAATACATTGCAGCTGGTAGTTGCTATGCTCGGTTACTTTGGATGAGGAACCAGCTATTGGACTATGGGTTGACTCTGTAAGGAATTCCTATCTTTTGTGACAACACTAGTGCTATAGCAATTTCTGAGAATCCTGTTCAACACTCCAAAACTAGGCACATTGACATCAGACATCATTTCATTAGAGAGCATGTGGAGGAAGGCACAATAAAGCTGATCTACGTGCCCATAGAGAAATAACTTGCAGATATTTTCACCAAATCATTGGATGAAAACACATTCAACAGACTAGTGAGTGAATTGGGTATGTTAAATTTGTCCTATTAATGTCATTCTGTTTAGTTGATAAAAATTTACTTAACTGAATTTCACTGTGAATTAATGGTCTCTTGAGGTGTTTTGATTTTTATCACAGTGGAAAGACATGATGATATTTTACTGAAAGGTTAACTAATTTATTTTTAAGTAACTTAATTCATATGTGGTTAATAAAAGATATTGTCAAGTTGCTTGACAGTATATTTTATCCATACTGTCACATGGTGATAACTTACTGTCAAACTCTGTGAAACTCACTGACAGATGATTGAGAAGTTTTGACAGTATAGTACGCGGGACTGAAACTTACTGTCGAATCATGTGGAAATTACTGTCAAACGATGGTGAAGTCTTGACAGCATATTATGCAGGACTGAAACTTACTGTCAAATCCTTGTGAAACTTATTGTCTAACAACATTGACAATATAGTTTTCTAAAATCCCCGCATAACAAACTGTCAACAGTAAATATTTTGGTTATTCACTTATTTTATATATTCTCTAACCACTAATGTTACTGTCAAAAGTGTGTGTAAATTCTAGCACAGGGGTTACTGTCAAGGAATGGACTAGAAGACTGTCACTTAAAATCATTTACAATTCCTTCTTCACAGTTTCTTTTTCACATCATATCTATACACAGCTAAAATTTCTCTCACTCTTTACTTTACTTTATTTCCCTCTTAAACTCTCAATTCTCTAACGCCCTAAAAACTCTCTATTTTTTCTGCAACTTCTTCTCTAAACCGTTCTACATTTCTAAACCTTCAATCTCTTAACCATGTCTAGACCTCAAATCATTTGTTCTATTGCCCAAACCATCTTTACCACCATGGCTTCAGTGGGTGAAGCTAGAGAAGCATTCAAACCTCTTGTTGGCTTCATGAATAACCCATACCTCTCTTATGCCCTCACAGATGTCCCTACTCGAAATCCCAAGACTGTCACAACTATGGACCTTTGCCACATGTGAGGGGGAGCAAGATACAAGCACTATAACGTTTCAAATCAATGGTACCTCTTACACCATTGATTCCTTTCATGTAAATGAAGCTCTTTATGTGGAAGCAAGTGAAGGTTCACTTTTTCAGGAGCATGCAAGTGATGTTCAACTTGCCAAATTCTTTAAGCTGATTGGGTATACTGGACCCAGGACAAGCCCTGACAGTGATGAATGATACCAGTTAGGAGGCATGGATAGAAAATACCTGAACAAAGAATGGAGCATGATATTAGATGTTGTTTCAAGGTCCATGTCAAGCAAGACCAGTGGTTGGAATGAGGTCCCAACCTACATTAGGAAGATTGTGCATTCCATGGTGCACAACTATAGAATTGATATTGGAAAGCTCCTGGTGCCTCTGTTCAAACTGGTGCTTGGGAAGAAAGAAACAAGAAAACCGGTAATTTACTATCTTAGATTTTTTATGTTTATCATTAATTCAGTAGTAGGCATAATTAATTTAGATAGTGTTCAATGCATGGAGTCCCCTACACTTAAAAGAACACTCATTCTATGTTAACCAGTAAACCTCTTAACACTGAATTGGGATTGTTCATTACTGATTTCATGTTTCCAACAATCAATGATTTAAATTTAAAAGTTATTGGGGACTACAATATATTCTCTTTGAGTGATGAGAATGGTGTTGACCCCAATATTCCTAACCCACACTCCAAACCATTTGAAGGAGTCCGTACTTCTAGAGTCTCTAAAACTATTAGCCAAGGGTCTGGTTCCTCTCAAAAGGACCAGGCTCCTAAAAGGAGGACAATCTCCAACCCTAGGTTAGAAACCATTCCACAAGTAGGTGGTGAAACTGCACAAGTTGCAGCAAATAAGGTTGGTAGTGTGATCACAGAACCCACAGAGGGCCCTGGTGAGCCTAAGAGAAAAAAAGAAAGGGTATCAATCTCTGTTAGCCAGGGTGTGTTCTCTCAAAAGGACACATCTATTAAAAAGGATCAAAACACATCTCTAGATAATTCCTCTCAACAGGAGGCATCTATTAAAATTGGCCAGTCTCTCATGGCAATTTGTAAAGAGTCTGCACAACAGGTTGAACACACTCAACCTGAGCCCACACTTGAAGATACAGACACAATTGGGCTAGAAAATGTGGAACACAGCTCATTCAATTATGATGCATCACATTTTTCAAACACTGAAGAACAAAATGTTGATGCATTATTCCAAGAATTGAATGAGACTGATCGTAGCAATCCACAAGAACCTTCTACTCAAAGGGTGGAAGAGATTGTTGTCACAGCCTCTGTAGTTATT
This sequence comes from Oenanthe javanica, assembly GCA_008931105.1. Lineage (NCBI taxonomy): Eukaryota > Viridiplantae > Streptophyta > Magnoliopsida > Apiales > Apiaceae > Oenanthe > Oenanthe javanica. The sequence continues at coordinate 58,721 of QRFB01000245.1, read as the reverse complement.
AATGACAAAGTTGTTGTCAACCCTCATGACAGTAACTTCTCAACAGATGCTGCAAAAGATGATGTCAACACTCGAATTCCAGAAAGTAACTCTACCAAGGCTACAACTTCTCAGAATGATGATGATGACTCTGCTCTCATTTCCATAATCCTCAAGGTACAATCTAAATCTCTTGTGCAAGATGTATTTGCTCAGTCTCTTGCACCTAGGATGAGTGAGTGTGTAAAAAGAAAAAGAGAGATAAAAGAAAAGAGAGTTGAGCATAAAAATGAGGGGCAAGGAAAATCTCAGGCAAAAGGAGAGGTCCCTTAGTAAGGCCAATTGAAAAAGAAAAATGTGGGAGCCAAAATATCTAAAGCAATAGGCCTTGAGAGTGAGTTGGTGAGGAGTGATGAGATCACTCAGAAAAAATAAGAGAGTGTGAGAACCACAACAGTCTCCAACTCCTACAAACAAGCTGATGAAAGGTTGAAATCCATTTCACATAATGTGTCCAAACTATCAAATAATCTAGACACTATTGGCAGAAATCAAGTGAAGTTGATCAACAAGATGGCTAGTCTGAAGCAAACTATGAATGATGGATTCAAGGCCATCTTTGACAAGCTTCAAGAGTTCAATTCCAAATTTTCAAACCCTGCAGTTGCTACCTCAACTAAGGGGGAGAAAAGTTTAGATGATGCTGAAGTATTTGTAGATAGGAGTGATAAGGAGAAAACACAAGCTGCATCTTAGGGGGAGAGTCAACTAGCATTACTGTCTAGTGTGGCTGCTGAGATTGCTACACAACTTGGTAGTGATAAGGTGGAGAAGGATATTGAGATGCCTAAAGAGAAAGGAATTGTTATCAAAGAAGGTGATGTAAAGAAGGCTCATATGGTGCAAAAAAGTTATATCAGTAGATGCTGATGATACAATTCTGATGGAAAAGGAGGATCTAACAGAAGAAAAAGCCACTGTATTAATGATTGATGAAAATGAAAACAGCAATGCATTTCAGGATGCTAGCTTCTATGAGAGAATTAAAGAAATCAAGATGTCATCCAATAGAGACCCAAATAAATTCTATGAACAATTGAAACAGTCAATAGTGGGAGCTATTGTGATGATATATGTCAATAATAAATGGGTGACAACAGTAAGAATGCTAGGAGGATTTAGTTGGTATGTCAGCCTAGGATTTCTCAGCAGGTAGGAAATCCCAGTCATTGAAGCTATCAGACTCAAGATCAAGGCTGAGAGATCTTTCTTGAATGAGAATCTAAAAAGGAATCTGTTGAAATTGATATTGAGAAGCTACTAGAAGTCACATACAATCCTCTAAGTATCATATACAGTTTCTCAAATGATGACAAGTACAGATTCATGAACCTGGAAAGAGTTAGTGAGTACAAGCTAAAGTTGGTGAGAGAAGTATTTGAGTACTTCTGCAATCTGGATCAAAGTGAGGAGGTGATGGATGTGGTGAATATTCTGAAGAAAGAAATTGAAAGGGTTAAAAAACTGAGGGTTGATAGAATGGGGAGAAATAAGGATGAAAATGATGAGGGAAAGCCTGATGGAGGTGCAGGTAGTTCTAGCCAACACAATAATAATGGTGAAGGGTCTTCTAGAACTGGAAATAAGGTGCATGAAGATGAGAAGAAGAATGAAAAGGAGTACAAGGATGGAATTGAAGGAAAGATATTGAAGTTGGTGGTTCTAGGTTTTGAAAATGACAAGAATGATGCTTTCAGGAGTGATAAGGGTGAACCTACTGTCACAGAACGTACTGTTATGGAACATGTTGTCAAACCTGCATTGACAGTAACTTCAAAGTCACTATCAAAAGAAGTGAGGGAAGAGTTACTGTCAAAAAAAATCTCTATGTCCAAGAAACGTAGGAAGGCAAGATTTGAAAGAACTAAGCCTCAATCTAGCAGGAAGCCTAGCAGAAAGGGGTGGAAGCTAATGTCTGAGGTAATTCATGAGGACTGTCTTGACATCAAGAGGTCTACAATCAATAACTTGGCACAATCCAAGGAAGAATCATTAATCAAGGTGGATGTTGAATGGTCTGAATTCAACTCACTAAGAAATCTAATTATTATCTATTCAAATGGAGCAATAGAAGAAATGAGTTATGAGTTGAAAGATGCAAATTATTTTTTGATCAGAAAGATGCTACTTATAATTCAAGGGACAGACATTAGGACTCAGTCTTGAGAGGGATGATGATTAGAAAGTTTCTGGAACTGATGGATTCCTTCAAACCTCACCCATTGGATTTTACAGATGCTGAAGAGCCTGAGACAATTGTATACTCAGATGGGGTGATGTTTGCAAGTGAAGATGGAGTTAAGGAGTTTTGGGGCATGGAATCCCTGCAAGATAAGAATTTAGAGCTCCTTAAAGAATTGGTGAAGTAGTTGAAAGAGTATCTTTATCCTGAGGAAAGCAATCTCATGTCAAATGTTATGAGGATAATTCAAGCCAAGAAGAAGAAAGAATTTGAAATGAAGATTGAGTATGAGAAGACTCAACAATGTCTTCTCAGAAACCCTGACAGGATGATTTTCTACAATTCTGGTAGATTTGCTAAGGAAATCACCTTTGAGGAATTAAAAAATCTTGTTGAGAATGATCCTCAAATCACGGAGTTAATCAAGAAGCAACTGCTCAACATCACCAACTTTGAGATTTTTGATCTAAAGAATAGAGCACTGGATATTTGTGACTCTAAGAAGAAAGAAGAAAGTTTGAGAGTGAGGTTGAAGATGCCAAATAATTGATAGCATTGAATTGGAGACTACTAATTTCAGGGTGCTCAACAATGAGAATTTGAGAAGGATCTTTAGACTCATTACAGGCTCATCTCTAGAAGTTGAAAGAGACTTAAGCAAGATTTTTTGGGATATTATTAATTCAAGAGAAGAAGAAGATGAAGCCATTGACAAACTCAGGGTGAAGCAGGTTTTCTCTTCTACAAAAGAAAGATTTGTCAAGGACATGTTTGGGATGAAATATCTATCTATCTCCAAGGGACCATATGAGAACTACTACACCTATAGAGACCTGAAGGATCTTTCTTACAAAATGGTGAACCTAGTCTTAGACTGTGTTTTTGAGCATGCCAAGACAGATGAAGAAAAACAGGCACTAAAACCTCTTGAAGGTATGTATGGAAGGATGACGGCAGAAAAGGAATGAAGTTGAAGCTCAAGCTAAAGTTGAAGATTTACTCAGTCTAGAGGAGCCTAGTTTGAGACAGAATTGTACTTATAATTTTTTCTTTGAATATTTTCTTGTACAAACACTTTTGTTTTATTAGTTGAGTTAGCATCTGCAATTTACTTTGAATTTGTCTTTATTTTTCATAAAAACAAATTGGGGGAGATTGTTAGGAATTGTGGTATTAACATTGTAATCAACTATAAGATACTTAGATTAATTAGAAATTAACTAAGTAAAACATACTATCATATGTATATTAACAATATGTTTAGTTGTCACTTATAACAGCGTGTATTAAAGCCAAGTAAGTGGCTGTAAGTCTCAATAGTTACTGTCTTGTAAAAATGTAATAAATTATCTATGAAATAGAAGTTCACAAAGTGTTCATACACAGCATGGATCAAATCATTGACAGTAACATTCTGCAAATTAAAGCCTACGACAACATATTCAAGTGACAGCACTTTTAGAACAAATGACAACAATTATTCTCCTTGACAGTAAACTTGGCGGAGATTGAAGAATCGAAGACATCAAGTATTACTGACAGCAACTATTTCTTTGACAATAAACTTAGCGGAGAATGAAGATTCGAAGACAACAAGTTTTATTGACAACAACTTTGGCAGAAATAGTTGACAGCAATATTAGCGGGGATAGTTGACGGTAGCTTTGGATGATAGCATGTTTTAGAAGAATGTCAAGCTTGACAGTAACATATGTGGAGTTAAAGATACTATCACTAAAGAGAAGCAAAAGGTTGACAGTAACCTTTTGGTGAAGATGACAGTCTATTTCAAGTAGCAGACCAGGTAGTGAAAATTCAAGGATTGATTTTGTCATTTCTATCTAATTTGTCAAGCCTACTACTGCAACTTGGGAGAAGACAAGAAAAAAGATAAAGCGTGCTCAAGGAGTCAAGGATATCAGTATATCTCATAATAGCTTTATCTACAAATAGAATAAAGACAAATTTTAATAGAAAAAGTAAATTTTCTATTTCGAGATTTGTCCTAGGAACAAGGGGAAGTACTCTTATAAGTGAGATATGTGTTTCAGTACAAATACACATATCTCATAAACACTTTCTCTTATGCAACTAAACTTAAATTTTCTCAAGCGTAGAAACACTAGCAAACTATTTGTTATTGTATCTATTGAAGCTAGAAACATCTTCCAGTCAGTTGTAGCAAAACAAAAATTAATAAAATTAATTTTTGAAGTTAAACGCCTTTCTTCATTTACTTGCTTACTGTTGTTTGCATTTGTTACTTGATATTATTACTTCTTTTTTGTTGTTAGCAAGATTGGTGATAAATTATCAAGTTGCATTCAACCCCCCCCCCTTCTGCAACACTCATACTGTTTAAAACCATTCACAAACAGAAACTACCAATGATTTAGGGGAGTCTCAAGTTCCAGAACCAATCTTCTACCAGCTAGAAAATGGGCAAGGGATCACACTCCTGATTTAATAATTGGTGATCCCTTGCACAGAAACAAGGTATGAAAAATTATTCCAAGACCTAGAAACAAGTCAATTATTGGTGCTAAAATGGGTGTTCAGAAATAAACTTGATGAGAATAGAATTATGGTAAGAAACAAAGCTAGACTAGTTGCAAAAGGATATTCTCAAGAAGAAGGAATTGACCATTGAAAGAGTATATATTTATATATATTTTATTGTATTTTATTCTCATATTTTTAGTATTTTGTACATAATTGCACATTTATTAATTAGAGTTTAATGATTTATTACAGGAAATAAAGAAATTTTAAAGTTGGAAGAATTGGATAATAAAAACTCTAATTTAGAGATAAATTAGAAGGAAATTCTGATTTAATGGGTTGTTCACACAACAATCACTGTTTAGGCCATAACTTGAGTTCTAAAATTCAGAATTGGGCAATTTTATAGCCCACGCGAAGATAATAGATAAATCTATAATTCCGATGGTCCAACATACATATCTCAACTGGAGCAGCCTAGAAACAAACCTGGACAGCTGAGTATGAATTTCAATACTACAATCCAACTCATTTTAGGAAATTGTCTATGTTTCCTTGTAAAGCATTAAAACTCTTGTATATTAGGGTTTTATATTATTAGAGACATATACAATACTATCATATCATATCATATTAGTTAGCTGAACTTTTGGGAGAAGAGGGTGAGAAGCACTTTGAGAGGGAGTGAAGGGATTCATCCAGACTTCAAATGATTNTGTCAACTAAAAAAATACACGTGTTACCTAAAAGGTGTTCTGATTTATATTAATTAATCTAAAACCAAAAGAAATTAGTTAAAGAAAGATAGAAAGTCCCAAGAATGTTCCACAAACATTGCAGTAGACCGGGAGTAATAGTCCTCCTTTCATCTTAAACCTATAAATACACGATAAAACATTCATATTTACATTATTTTATGTAAAAAATTTCTTAACTAAGCACTAACAATGTAATGTATTAAGTTGGGTTTACAACATTAAAATGTAAATATATATATATATATATATATATATATATATATATATATATATATATATATATATTTTTATCCATCATGAGTAGTTAATCCTTTAATCCGGGAATTTGGTAGTATTCGTTGGTTTATTAGGTTTGTTTGATTATATTGTGATTTCTATTGGTTTACTAATCTGTCATTCAGCGCTTAACACAATTATAGGAGTCGTGAACCTTTAATTGTATCCATAGGAATTATTAACGAATCGGGAGAGGAGTTGTCATTCTGGTACATGATATGATAGACATGATTTAAATATTAGATCGGGAGATTGATATGCGAATTGTGAGACTTATAATTCTTGGTGCTTTATAATCTATGGATGTACTTTGTTTGACCATGGGAGTGGCATTCAAGGGATAATTGTAGACATTATAATTTACTTTAGGAGAGGATTTTTTATAATCATTAGAAGGATTGTTTTTAGCAAAAGAAGAGACATAAATTAGACATTCATGATAGCCAATTGAAGTAACCTTGTTCCTGGATTATCTTCTCTCATATTTATTATATTGTTTATTTTATATATTTATTAGATTAATTGATAGATAATCACACACACAAATTATTCTTCACACTTCTTGATTTTAAGAAATAAAAGACTTAAAATTGATATTGATAACAGTCCTTCCCTGCGAACGATACCCTCTAAAATACTCGACAACAAATTGGCACCGCTGCCGGGGAAGACGATAATATTGATTTTGAGTTAATTATTTCTTATAGTTTAGATTTTATCTTTGTACATATATTTTTTTCTTTGCTTTGTTTTTTTCTTTGGTGTGTCTACAAGTTACTTTGAGGTAGACAAATGAAGATCTTTGAGTTGAGGAGACATGAATAACAATTTTAGTTGGAATAATGCTCATAACTTTTTCAGTGATCAAAAACGATATCAAGACTTCAGTCCTTATCAAGACTTTAATGTTTATCAGGTGAATTCATTCTATGCTGAAAACTCATATTATGCTCTATACCCTCCTAATATAGATTTTTCATATACCTTAGAAAATCAATACCATGATTCATATATATGCAATGTTGTTGATAAGAGCTTAATCCAATCTAAGCCTTCTTTGTTTTCTTTGGGACATTTTAAACACTTTGAATACCCAACTTTTGAGATTGCTAATAAGAATTATATTCTATGTGCAGTAGAGTCGCCAGCTTGGTATGAGGAGAATGCTAAAATAAATAGTTTTATTATGGAAGTTCAACTTATGATGCATAACGGTTGTCTTCAAGTTCCTCCTTGTATCAATTTTCCTACTACATGTTATTCTTATTTAGCAATTGATGAAAATTTTGTATCTGATGAACCTACTTGTTTAGTTGATAATTGTCTCATGCTTGATATTGATAAATTGGATGATATTGAAATTCTACCATATTTAGAAGATAACAGTGTACTTAATGAATTTGTAGAAGATGTGAAATTAGATATCGATAAGTATCCAATTATAATTAAGAAGGTAATTGAGACTGAAAATTTTAAAAATCTTGCTTTGGAATATAAGGATCCAATTTTGGAGGAGTTTGTGAGTCGTACTTATGTTACTCATTCTGACGACTTTTCTAACTATTTTAATTTTTCTGAGTCTCTTAAGCAGGTGATGATCATAGAAATTGTCCCTTATTTTACAGATCAAAGGTATGTTTGCACATCAAAATTTTATTCCTAATTCGTATGTATGTGCATCTATTTGCTTTCTCACCTCATTAGTTATGCTACTTGAATGTATATATCGAGCTAAAGATGTTAAAGAATCGCTTCTTGGGAGGCAACCCAATATTCTATTATTAGTTTTTTTTCAACTCCCATAGGTTACCTTGATATGTTTGTTTTAAGTGGTGGTCACAGGTGCTAAAGTAAAAAAATTTGCAGACATTTTTCTGGTTGAATCAGTTGTCTTATTTTTCCATTTTCCAGAGTTCCAATGGTTGGATCGTCCTCAATTTTGGACAGCATCTTCCTTGCTCAAATATCTAAATTCTGAACGGTGGAGATCGGATTTGGAGGTCCAGAAGTCAGTTTATTGAGGACCAGGAAGAGAGATGTGTGCCCATGGGCAGGATTATGCTCTCCTTGGTGCATTGACTTGGACTTGATTTTTATTAGATGGAGTCAGCACACTTCACTTCTTCTTTGAACGGCACTTCATGCGTATGCATAGGGGAGTATTTCTAACTTTTCTTTGTATACTATTTTTTTTCTCTTTTCTTTCTTTCTTTCTTTTTGTATTTTTTTAGGATCTTTTTAGAATTTTTTTTCTTTTCTTAATTCATTGAGGACAATGAACCATTTAAGTGTGGGGATGCGTTCTCAATATTGTAATATATTTATGTTTTTTTCATTCTAGCCTTATAAATAATTAGATGATCATATGGAATGCATGCCTAGAATTCATGTTAAATTTAGAAATTTATTGCATTATATAGCATAACATGATCCCCTATTTAGTAGTAGTCCAAGTCAGTAACTTATGATGATATTATGTATAACTTATTTTTGATTATATCTTGTTATCATTTAATAATATTATTTTCGTAGTGTCACTAGTGCAGAGTTTATTTCTTTACACGAAATTATTATGCTCTTTGAATTGAGATTTAGACATACTTGTATCTTGAGGGGTAGCCGTTTGTTGATGATTTTCGAATTTTGACTATTCCCTTTTGATCTTAGTACGTAGCATAAGTTTAAGGGAGACATGGGATGTAAATGTCTAACAGAAAAAGGGGCAAAAAAGTATCAAGTACTCGTTTGAGATCAATGGGTGGCAAATGCAATGTCATATGAAAGGGACGATCCATGTACATGTGCTGGTATTAAGTGCAGTTGTACTAGAAATAAAATTTTCTCGGTGAATTTTCACTGCCCTTGGTTACTGGATAATTACTTGACTAAAAAAAAGAGAAAAGAGAAAAGAATGAGATAGTGAAGTCGTATGTTGGTCGTAACTCATATTGGATTTTATTCTCATATTTCTAGTATTTTGTACATAATTACACATTTATTAATTAGAGTTTAATGTTTTATTGCATGAAATAAAGAAATCCTAAAGTTGGAAGAATTGGAGAATAAAAAATCTAATTTGGAGATAAATTAGAAGGAAATTCGGATTTAATGGGTTGTTCATTCCACAATCAATGTTTGGCCAATAACCTGAGTTCTAGAAGTCAGAATTAGATGATTTTACAGCCCACACGAAGATAATAGAAAAATCTATAATTAAGAGATGGTCCAACATACATATCTCAACTGGAGCAGCCCAGAAACAGACCTGGACAGCTGAGTACGAATTTCAACATTACAATCCAACTCATTATAGGAAATTGTCTGTGTTTCCTTGTAAAGCATTAAAACTCTTATATATTAGGGTTTTATATTATTAAAGACATATACAATACCATCATATCATATCATATTAGTTAGTCGTACTTTTGGGAGAAGAGGGCGAGAAGCACTTTGAGAGGGAGTGAAGGGAATTATCCAGACTTTAAATGATTTCTTCAAGTTGTATTCTTTGTACTCAAACTCGTATGTTCATGGTTTTTGTTATTAATATATATATATTTTTTATCCATCATGAGTAGCTAATCCCTTAATCCAGGAATTTGGTAATATTCCTTGGTTTATTATGTTTGTTTGATTATATTATGATTTCTCTTGGTTTGCTAATTTGTCATTCAGTGCTTAACACAATTATAGGAGTCGCGAACCTTTAATTGTATCCATAAGAATTATTAACGAATCAGGAGAGGAGTTATAATTCTAGTACATGATATGATAGACATGATTTAAATATTAGATCGGGAGATTGATATGTGAATTTTGAGACTTATAATTCTTGGTGCTTTATATTCTATGGATGTACTTTGTTTGACCATGGGAATGGCATTTAAGAGATTATTGTAGACATTATATTTTACCATGCGGGAGGACTTTATAATCATTAGAAGGATTGTTTTTAGCAAAATATGAGACATAAATTAGACATTCATGATAGCCAATTGAAGAAACCTTGTTCCTGGATTATCTTCTATCATATTTATTATATAGTTTGTTTTATATGTTTATTAGATTAATTGATAGATAATCACACACAAAATTATTCTTCACACTTCTTGATTGTAAGAAATAAAAGACTTAAAATTAATATTGATAATAGTCCTTCCATGCGAACGATATCCTCCGAAATACTCGACAACAACTATGATGAAACATTTGCACCAGTAGCAAGATTTGAAGCCATCAGAATGTTTCTTGCATTTGCAGCCCATTCAAAATTCAAAGTCTATCAGATGAATGTAAAAATTTCCTTCTTGAATAAAAAATTAGAAGAAGAAGTCTATGTGGAGCAACCACCAGGATTTGTTGATCCAAAATTTCATGATCATGTCTACAGGTTAGATAATGAACTTTATGGATTGAAGCAAGCACCTAGAGCATGGTATGAAACTCTATCAAAATTTCTCCTTGAGAATGGTTTCATTAGGGGTACCATTGATAAAACTCTTTTTATTAGAAAACATAAATGTGATATTCTGTTTGTCCAAATTTATGTTGATGATATTATTTTTGGTTCTACTAATGAGAAACTCTGTGAAAATTTTAGCAAACTAATGCAGTCTAAATATGAAATGAGCATGATGGGAGAATTGAACTTCTTTTTGGGATTTCAAGTCAAATAGACTGATGATGGAATTTTCATTAGTCAATCAAACTATGTTAAAGAACTATTGATGAAGTTTGATATGCAAGATTGTGTAACTGCCACTAAGTTAGACTCTGACCCAAAGGGTAAGAAAGTTGACAACACTAGCTATAGAGATATGATTGATTCATTGCTATATTTAAGTGCTAGTAGACCAGATATAATGTTTGTAACTTGCATGTGTGCTAGATTTCAAGCTGACCCTAGAGAATCACATTTGATAGCTATGAAAAGAATTTTCAGATATCTCAAGGGTGCACAATCTCTTGGACTTTGGTATCCTAGAGAGTCTGATTTTTCACTAATTGGCTATTCAGACTCTGATTATGCAGGATATAAAGTGGACAGGAAAAGTACAACAGTTCAATGTCAATTTCTTGGTAATAGGTTAATTTTTTAGTTTAGCAAGAAACAATAAACTGTATCAACCTCAACAGCTGAGGCTGAATACATAGCAACTAGAAGTTGTTGTGCTCAAATCCTGTGGATGAAAAATCAATTACTTGATTATGGACTAACATTCTCAAATATTCCTATGTATTGTGATAATACTAGTGCTATCAAAATTACAGAGAATCCAGTCCAACATTCCAGAACAAAGCACATTGATGTCAGATATCATTTTATTAGAGAACATGTTGAAAATGGTATTGTTGAACTTCATTATATTCCAACTGACAGACATATTACAGACATTTTAAAAAAACCACTTGATGAGTCTACATTTCTCAGACTGGTAGGTGAGTTAAGTATGTTAAATATGAAATTGCACAGTCATTACAAGTAGCAAGGTATGTACTTTAATTATAGTCCCTGATTTACTAAACTATAATTTGTTATTGCAAAATTCTTGAAGTACTTTATCTTGACAGAGTCTAATTTCTAGACTCTGATAGGTTTATACACTCTATCTATAGACTCTGGGATTCTGTAGACTCTGAAGGCCAGGACTCTTAGACCAGAGTTTGTAGACCCTAAAGGCCATGACTCTTAGACTCTGAAACGGTTAAAATTTACGCCTGCAGACTCTGATTATTTTTGAACCGTTCATTTGACTAGAAATAGGCGGTAACGGTTACTTTTTACTAGATATAGGCTGTAGAATCGTGTGTATTGTATGCAAGTTCAACAAAATACCAATTTTACATACAATTAACTTACTTTTTTATTGCAATCTATTTTGTAAGGCAAAAATACTCTCAAAGCTTCTTCAAGAACCCTAGCTTATTTCTTCAAGAATTTTCATCTTTCTCAACTCAAAAATTTCAATGGTTTCTCAATCCACTGTCAGGAGGGGACCGAAGGCTATTGCATTAACTTTTGGTGATTTTGAGTCCATGACAATGAACCACGTTGCTGAAGGGTTTCGTGACACAAACGCAGCAGAATAAACGAGAAAAATAAATCAAAATAGCGAAACCCTCCGCATGATCCATGCGAAAACAAAAGATTTAATTCAGAGATTAAGAATAAATACCTTTAAAAGCTTTAACAGTTCATTAATGGAAGATTAATGGAGGTCCAAAGCTTGTTTAATCACCACGTATCCCGCTCTCGCGATCTACGCTCTACGGTATCCACACGAACACTTTTCATGAAGGATTGATGTGTACTAGCACCCGAAAACTTCTTCTCTCTCTATCTTCCTCCTCTCTCAGAGCGGCTAGGGTTTTTGTAAAATCTCTATTTTATTAAATCAGCCCATAAAGAGATTATATAGAGAGAGGAATAAGTTTTCTAATTATAATCCAATTATAATTAATACTAATCCAAAATTCTAAATTATTTATGGCCTGTTTGGCTGGACTTAAAAATATTAATTTTGGAATTAGTTTAAGTAATTCATTTATTCTATTTATATAATTAATTAAGTCATACTTAATTAATATCATAAATAAAATAAATTACTTATTTAATTTAAATTCATAATTTAAATTATTTCTCCTTCAAG
>QRFB01000245.1:21864-45704 GCA_008931105.1 Oenanthe javanica | reverse complement strand
AATTTATTACGCAGTAAATAAAACATAATAAATAAATAATAATCAATAAAACATAATCCTTAATAATAAATATTTTCCTTAAAATATAAAAAGTATTGTCTCTAGAGCACAATTACTAACAGTTGCAGTCTTGGAAGAGAAGAAGGGTGTAGATGTTGACTACTATCCATTGATGGATTTTTTTGAGCAAAGTGAGCTCAGCTATGTGTTGAAGGCTTCTCTTGTCATTCACATGGATGTAATCTCTCAAGCATGGAGTTCTGCAAAGGTTGTTGATCATACTCAAGATCAACCAAGTAAAATAATGTTCACATTTGGATCTACTACTTTTGATGTCACTGTTGATGTGAATAACTCCGTGTTTAAGCTATCTGATAAACAACCATTTGATAAAACTGTTTTTGATGTTGAAATCAAAATCATGCTTAAGTCACTAGGTTATTCTGTTAGTTTAGATAACAAGAGTAAGTTAACTAGGCTTTACTTGAGGGAAGAATGGTCCTTCTTTTTTGACCAAATTGCTAAATATTTTTTACTGGTAAATGTAGTGTTTTGATGTAATTACTTTCATTACATGCCAGATAGGCCATAGTCTCTTATTTGATAAGGTGATCAGTATTAGTGATATGTTGCTCACTCAAATGAGAGAAAAATTGAACAATGTGCAAGAGGGAAGAAAGAAAGTCTATTATCATAGATTTTTTATGCTTCTCTTGAACCACTTTGTTCCTAACATGTCTGCCAAGTTTGCAGATGAGTGTTGTGTGTTGGCATACAAGCAACAAAGGAGGATTTTCTCTGACATCAAGAGAATTGATGACAAAAAAAGAGTCTACCTGCCATGGTATATCCACAGGCAATGTATGTAAAAATCTCAACCTATAAACCTTCTATCTATAATTCTTAATTTTTTTGTGGTGAAATGGTTCAGGAACAAGTTATGGAGAGTCCCCCTGCACCTACCCAAGTAGTCAAATCCCCTTCCACCAAACAATCTCAAAAACCAAAATCCAGGAAACCAACCTCTGGTGTCTCTCAATAGGAATCAGTTGTAAAGAGGGGAAGATTGATCAAAACCAGGCTTGTAGATGAGCAAAGTGATGAGGAACCCTTTAGAGAATCAGGTTATTGAATGGCTCTCTTTATTAAAGGAATGTCCTAATGCACCTGAGCCTAACCTTGAAGTCGGGACTGTAGACTCTCCAAAGGCTACAGTCTCTGAAAAACCTAAAAATGCACATCAGGATTCTCAAATTAAGTCTCCTGAAAAATCCTTTTCTAAGAAGTATAAAATATTAAGGAAGGCTTTTTCTACACACACAAAAGCCTGTAATTATTATTAATCCTGTTTAACAGGAAACAGATACTCCCAAGGCTCCTACAAGGCCAGACTCTAAAAGTAAAAAATCTCCTGAACTAGAGTTTAATGTTGAGTCAGAGTCTAGACTGCCATTAAACTCTGATCATGACACATTTTGGGAAGGAATTCCAAAGGAAACAGCCTCTAGTCTCATTGATCAATTATTACTCCATCAGATAAGGTGCTTATGTTTCTATATCCTATGGTGGAATCTATTGAAGATCCGGAATCCTTCAAGACACAGTAACAAGTCTTGGATCTTCTCTCAATATATGATTCCCTAAGAAAGAGAATGGAAATGGAGCTACATATGTCTGCACAGCATGAAGTCACAAATTTATATAGCTACATCTTCAACTCTTCACTACAAAATCAAGCAGCTGAGATCATAAAAGGCAGGACAACTGAAGTTCTCAAAGCACTTGGTATGCCAAACTCTGAAAAGCCAAAATCTAAAAAGAACAAAAAGATAAAAGTCCATAAAAGGAGAGAACCAGAGTCTGTTGTTGAGTTAAAAGCTATGGTTGAGCTACCAACTTTTGTCTATGATACAATTTGGGAAAATGGAATTACCTACAGGAAAGCCATTGAATGGATTCTCACTATTCAGCCTCTTCTAAGGAAGGTGGTTAATCATCTTGTCCATAATGTAGGGAAGGTGGCCAACAAATATATATATCCAACCTACCAGAGTAGATTGGATCAACTCAAGGGCTCTTATTATTAGAAAAATGCAAGGGAACTGCAGGATCACTTTTAATTGACTTTTGCCCAGGCCATCAATGCAATCCATGCCAGAACTTTTTAAAATGATAACTTGGATGCATTAATACTGGTATAACCACAAGAGGTAGTAGATGATGAAAGGAAGTTGAAAGAGGGCACTAGCGCACCAGTGGTGGCTAGTGGCATAGGTGTTTAGCCTGTCTCACCTACACAAAAACCACATAGTCAGAGGTTGGGTGATAGTGGGGCAGGGGAGCATGCTTATAGGCCCTCTTTGACAACTCAACAAAATGCTGATGAGAACCCCAATGATATAGGAGGACAGACTATGATGGATGCTCAAAGAGAAAATCAACAATCATTTATGTAAGAGTCTATCCACCTTGAGGGGGAGTCTCATGCACCAACAGTCAAAGATGGTGACACTAAGACTCTGGCTTCTAATGAAGTCATATTGAAGCAGTCAGAGTCTATAGTAGACCCTGAGACTGAAATATTGGAGCCAACAGACCATGAAAAAAGAGAAGATGCTTGTAAGGGTTTAGAGTTTGTTGCTACTCACCCCTTGGTAAAAACCCCTAGCCTTTAGACATTTGAAGGGCTCTCATCCATCAAGGTAGTTTAGGTATTGAAGCACCAATTCTTTCTCTTACCCCCTCTTGTATAGGACTTTTGAGTGCACCCATCCATATGAGTGAAAATATCAATACTGAGGGGCTGGCACTGGTCCAGGCAAAAGGAGAGGTAGATAAGGCTGTATAGAGCCAGAGTGAGCATGAGAAAGTGGGTGTCCAACCCCACTGTGATAAAGAGAGATTTGGGTATCCTGAACCTAGTTTCACTTATTGAGACCAAGATTTTCCCAAGAGTTGGTCTGTTGAGTTGAAGTAGGGGATGGATGAAATTTCATTTTTATTAATCTTACAGATTGGCAAGAAGGAGGAGGCTCTAGCTGCTCAAAAATTATTTACACATAGACCACACCTTCATTTAGTGCATTTTCTAGCCAGGAGAGCAGATTGAGTCAAGGTGACTTTGGTGGATGATTCACAAATTCAACCTGATACTGCATCTTTGAAGTCAGAACAACCTATTTTAATCATGCCAATTCAGGTAAGGCTTCCAGAGTCTACAGGTCCTGATCACTCTGTTGAGGAGTCAGGGTCTATAGTACCTTATGAAATGTTAGAGTCTACTCCTCCAGTAACAAAGATTGAGTCTGTTGATGATTCTGCCTCTGAAGATGAAGATGAGGTGAATCCATCTTTCACTTACTTTAATCAAGTTTTTCCTCGGTCTTGGGAAACAGCACTTTCTAAACGCATAAATGATAATGATACTTTTGAGAGCATTCTGGCTATTCACCACTCTGATAGACTTAAGTCCTATCAAAAAAGTCTTTCTTGCAAGAGCATAGTCATTATCCTGATGAGGAGCCTGATGCTTCTCTAATTCAAGAAAGAAAAGATGTGGTTGATGACCTCAGATCTGCAATGGAAAATGTTGTTGAACAACTAGCTGATGTTATCACAGACATATCTCATATAAAGACTAAATTGACCAATGTGGATACTACCACAGCTCTGCTCCAAATAAAGTTTAAAACTTTGTACTCTCTTCAACAATCAAAAGATGTTGTTGTCAAAGATTCCTTGGCTGATTTCAAGGCTAAACATACCACACTTCAAAACTCTGTCAATACTCTCCACCAAAGTGGATTCTGTTATTGTTGCCCAGGCTAATATCTCCTCAATCCTTAAACAAATTCTTTTGGCTGTTACAGGTAGTGATGATAACAAAAATGGAGAGAAGAAAATTGGTGATTTTTCTAGGAGTAATAAGGATGATAAAATAGGGGGAGCTAAAAGAAGGAGAGATGGTGATGATGATGAAGCTGATGATTGTTCCCTGGTCTTAGGGGTCCCGGTAGTGTGCAACAAAAGAAATATAGAGTATTTGTTAAAACAATCACAGACACACTAGTCAGGAACTGGATATGGGAAATCTGGGTCTAAACCAGCTCTGGTAAAGGTAAATAGAGTACATACTCTGATGAAAAGGAGGAAGAAGAGATGAAAGAGCCAAGCTATTGGAAGTGCATTCAAACTAATACACAATTGAGGGCTAGGAGAACAAAAGGGCTTGGAGGTCTCTCGGCATCTAATATTTGACAAGACTACAACTCTAGTAGCTGATCCACAGTCTCTTACAGTTAGACAGTTTGAAAAGCTCACTCAAAAACACTTGAATAAAGTGGTGTCTGCTCAAATTATCTACAATGTTTTTGAAAGAAGATTACCAAGACGACAGGGTGGAACTGAAAAGGTGAAAAATGAGATGCTGGTATATTTTATGGAGGGAGGAGCTGTGAGATGGATAAGCCGATCAAACTTCATATTTTTCAAACAATTTGAGGAGATACAATACATTATATTTCTTTTTACCACAACAGTTGAGGTAATTAGAAGCAATGAAGAAGTGACAAAGAAGTGGCTCATGTGAATTGATAGGAAGCTGACTCTGCACAGACAGGAAAATAAATAGATGGGCAAGTTTTCTCTGAAGTATGTTGATACTAAAGGAAATGATCAAGACATGGCAATAGAAGTAAAGCAAATCAAATTTCAAGAAGGTGTGGGTCATTACTTTGGGTTTCAACATATGAATGGAAAAGTTAATGTTCTGATGTTCAAAGATCTAAAAGAACAAGAATGCAGTGCAAATGATCTAATAGCATATCACTTTCAAATCAAATGTGAAAATGAAGAAATGAAGAAACTCAAGAAGTTTGTTGGTGAAGCTCTAGCTATTGTGGAGGAGAATATGTTGAAATCATTTTTGAGTAACAATTTAACTTTTGAGAAGATAAATTGAGAAGTAATTCTTTTTCCTTATAAATTTCATATTGTTCTAGATTAATTGTTTATTCTTTAGTTTTGACATCATCAAACTTTGATTTATGCTTAAATTTTATAAAGCATAAATAGGGAGAGATTGTTAGGAATATACTCATTTGATCATGTATAAAATGCTAGAACAGAGTCTAGTTAGTCCATGTATAGGTATCAATGTCATTTGTACTTAAAAGATTTTCTTGAAGAAATAAAACCAGAGTCTGGATGCAAATCAGAGTCTAGAAGTAGATCAAATTCTATAGACTATCAGAGTCTATAGACTATCAGAGTCTATAGTCTGTCAGAGACTGAAGATCATCAGAGTCTGAGGTTTTCAGAGTCTACAAAGCTAAAGCTGAATTTGGAAGGTGATCACAGTAATGGAAATTCTTCGAAGATAAAGGCAAATATATATATCAGATATGCCATGGGAAGGAAGGAAAATTACAGAAGGAAACTGTTAGCTAACAATTAGGAATTCTATTCATATTATAATTTGATTTTTTGTTATTAGTGGATAGGTAGCTCTCTATATAAACACTTTATGTAACCTAATTTATGAGTCGAAGTTTTTGAGAGCATAGAGATAGAGAGATTTGTTGTGAGAAATACAGAGAATCTGCTAGGGTTTGTGTACACCTTAGGAGAGTTTTTATTCATACATCAATAATAAAAATAGTATTCATTCATATCTTTATATTTGTTCTTTGTTCTAGATTAAAAGCTTTAATCTATATTGAGTTGATTTTAATCAGGCAAAAAAAGTACACAAGTATTCAACTCTCCCCCCCCCCCTTTCTACTTGTGTAATTTGGAAAACAAGCTGTTATGGCAATTTTGAGGGAAGAAGCCATGAAACCTAGTGCAGACAAAGAGTTCATGCCCAATCTAAAGGCAATAAAGGCAAATGTAAAGGATAATCACTGGAGTTACAGAAAGATGCTGCAAAATAATATCTACATGGTGAAAGGTGTGACGATTCAAGTAAATGGAGAAGAGGTCAAGGTGTCAATAGTGCAGATGGAATCTGGCTATTACAGAGTGCCACTCAATCTATTCAATGGCCTCTCCTACACAGAGCTGAAATGTCTATACAAGGTTATAGAGAATGTAATAAAGGAAGACAATGAATTAAAGAATATGCTAAGTTCTTTGATGCCAAGGGCACTTTCTACAACCCTGATGGGATTCTCTACATGACCAAATCAAACACCCTCACTAATTTCAGAATTCCACATCATTTGAACCCAAACAACATGAGTCAAGTAATAAGTTTATTAGAATTACTTCAAAAGAAGCCAGTTGTATAAGAAAAAGACAAAGTTATCATTGAAAAATTGAGAAAGTTCATCAATGGACAAATGTCCAATTTTGCAAATGAAGAGTTAAAAAAAAGATGATGAGGACAAAGGTCAGGGAAAGAAGGATAACAAGCCTGCACCTATGAGTGATAAGGATGGAAAGAAAGATGATAAGAACAAGAAATATGGAGATGAAATGAAGAAGTGGGATGACTCAAGCAAGAAAAAGAAATATGAAATAAAGAAGTCAACAAAGCAACAAATTGTTGGTAGTCATGTTAGTGCACCTACCACAATTCAGGGTATTAATGTGACTCCAATAATTTCTGAAACTACTAGTGTCCCATAATCTACATTACCTAGAAGACATCTTGTCAAGGTGACTGCAAATGGAGTGATGAGGAGGGAGATTAAAGGAAGCAATGTTAAAAATATCAAACCCTGCAGAAAATTCCCAGTCAATGAAGCCATTAAAATGAAAGTCAAACATTCTGTTAATTCTTCACTATTTAGATATCCCAAATGGAGGAAGCAACTAATTGTTCCTGATAAAGGTCTTCCAGTACAGTCTATCCAAGAAGAAGTTGTGTAAAACAAGTTATATGTCAAGCAATGGATAGCCAACATGATCTCTAAAATTGAAATGAGGGATAAAAGAATGTTTATCACCATGATTGATGGAGAAGAAAGGCCATTTTACTTTGACAACTCAACCTCTACTACTCATGATATCAAGAGAGTGATTAGTCTCTTTGATAAGAATTGTATGGTAAACAAACTCAAGATAGTTGAAGTGGCTGAGTACTTAGTAAGGAAATATCAAAAAAAGATTGACAAAGTGGAATACATGAAGAGGATGACTGAGAAGAAGTTGAAAGAAGATGTAGAGATAGAAAGATTAGATGCTGAATTAAGAAGACAAAAAAAACGTAGAGTCTTCAAAGATCCTGACAGAGTTGAATTCAGACTCAAGTTTGTCAAGGACTATCCAATTGAATCTCTCAAAATTGTAGCTGATATGTTGGAAAATGCAATCTTAATTGAAGAGATCATTGCCAGGCAGGAGATTCTTTAAGCCATTGAAGAGATCAAACAAAGAGAAGAGATAGAGAAAAAAGCCAAATATGATCAATTCATGGCAGCTCAGAATCAAAATCAAAGTTAAGCTTGATATCTTGTATTAATTTGTGAGATTATCTTTTCCCAAATTGGGGGAGATTGTTGGATTAAATCAAGCCTACCATAGTTAATTATTTATCTTGTTATAGCACATGTAGAACTCTTGTACTAGGTTGGTGACTTAGCGTTTTTAAGGTATACTTGCAGATAGAAGCATGTTTTTATTGCAAATTCAAATGTATAATTGTAAGTCAAGAATAAAGATTGATAGAAGATTCAATTATGGATCATGCATCAAGCCTGAGAAGACTTCACCAAAATAAGAATTGCAGTATGGAAAATCTTCTAAGTCAAGTGTTCGATCTAGAAGTCACCCTAGTAGAGAAGTGACATGTGAAACTGGTAGAGAAGTCTCAAAATGTCTCATGGCTCAGTATTAGATCGAGAAGTGTTCATTCGAGAAGTCAAGAAATCGAAGCCATTCGAGAAGTGTCAGCTAATAAACATTCGAGAAGACCAGTAGAACAAATCGAGAAGTTAGTAAAGGAAGCAATCAAGAAGTATGAGAAAAGAGATTAGTCGGGAAGTTTATAGTAGTAAACCATTCGAGAAGTCTAGTCTAATCGAGAAGTCATCTAAGCTATATCTAATCGAGAATTCTAGGCACTCGAGAAGTAACAAGTCAATAGGCTGATCATGAAGTCTCAGAAGTATTCGATCGAGAAGTCTGTGTCATGACTTCTCGAAGCAAGAAAAGTTGAGTACTCGATTGATTCAAGAAGCTAAATTCAAGGAGATTTGCAAATGAATAAGACAAGAATTTGAAGCTCTGTCATGATCAGAATCAGTCAAACCTGGGAAGATAGAGACAAGCCTATAAGAAACTTGAAAGAAGAACAAGACAAAGACAGAAGATTAGAATGCAAATGTGATGTACTGTGAAAAGAAAGTATTAGCTAGAAATAGATAGTGTTCAAATATAAAGCATCTTTTGTCTATTTCTAGTTTTAGCTAACTGAATTGTGAAAACATGTGTCAATGAGACATGTTGTCTATATAGCCAATGCATAGCTTCACAAGTTAGCAACAAGTTGGATATTATAATTGTATTCACTCCTTGTATCTTTCAAGAACAAGAAGCTGGGATTCAAATCAAGAATTTCCAATTTGTAGCAATTCAATCTAATATAATATTAGTTTGAAAGTTAAACTTTTGTGTTTATTTTCCGCAATTCTCTTGTAAACACTATAAGATAACATAAGCTACAAGTTTTAACAAAATCAGTTCATCAAAGCAAAAGCTTAAAAATGAAAAAAAAAAAAATCAAACCATACATTCACCCCCTCTGTATAATTTCTGTGTAACTCATACCTAACAAAATTTCTCTCTCCAACCGATGGCTCCTGCTAGCTAAAATTATAGCCAAGAACAATTGTTTGGCTATATTTGTAGAAGGTCTACAGATCTGAAGTGCCAAGTCATCCATCGTTATTTCCTTTTTCTCTCTTTCTTCATTGCTACACTTGATTTGCAAGCAAAAGTATGGCGGAGCACAAAAAAATTATTGATAACAATAGATTTACGCACAGCGTAGCCACTTAAGCTATTGAGCTTACAATTTTATTTAATATTTTTAAAATTTTAATTATTCAAATACTATAATTTATCAAATATTTAATTTAAAATTCTAAATATATGATCACTTTTTTTAAATCAATCAATGTTAATATTAGTTTGTTAAGATTTAATTTTTAATGAAAAATTATTATTAAAAATAATAATAAAATACTATTTTTAAAATATAATTAATCATTATATTCAGTCTCATTGCAGTACAACATTTTACAGATTTAATAAATTTATCCCATTACTATTTTATATTATTTTAACTAATCATTACAAGTAACCCCATGCTCCAACTCTTCTTTTCCTAACAATTTAATAATATATTCAAATATGTTTCATTGTGAGTGGTTCTTTTGTTTTGACTTGAAAATTATTTTAAAAAGTTCAAATTTTTTTAAAATATCACTATCGTTACGTTTTAGAAAAAAGTAGCTTTTGTCGTTCTTCACATAGGATTATTTAACTAGCTTGAACCTTGAAGCACCCTTGATTTTTCGTGGACCACAATGATTGCTGGCCAACAACTATATACTCAGAGTGAAAAACTTATTGCATCGGAGCAGTTTAACCATGGGCGTTCCTCGTTTATCAGAGATCTCTGGATGAAAATTTAAAGTGGACTTCGATAATTTTTTCTCAACATAATTTTAAAAAAATTATATGATATAACTGATCGAAATTTACGATAAATTCTTCTAAATCTTCACTTATTTTGACAAAAATTTTGACAAGTTTACTTGAAAAGTCTACTTTTTCGATAACAAAATTATTCATAACTCCTCTTTATGATTCTTCTAACTTATCAACTCGTTTTTTTTCATATTTTCACATCCAAATAATAGATTTTTAGGTAACATCATATAAATCAAAATTCAAATAATTTACTTATAAAAAAATAACAACACCTGAAATAGATAGTTCGAGTCCAAAATTCTCACTAAAAATTTAAAAAAAATGAATTTTTATATTAAAATAAAGACAAAATATATATGTCTATTGGGGTATTGAGTTATAAAATATAAGTTTAAAGACACAGTTTTACGTGATTAGAGTTGTTTAATCCTCGCACAATCTTCACATTAACCCTAAAATAATAGATTATTGTTGTTTTGATATAATATATATATATATAACCAAATTCCACTTGAANAGATTTACGCACAGCGTAGCCACTTAAGCTATTGAGCTTACAATTTTATTTAATATTTTTAAAATTTTAATTATTCAAATACTATAATTTATCAAATATTTAATTTANACACTATTTTTCTTTTTTTAGTAAAGAATTATCTAATTTTTTAGAATACATACATATTATATATGTGTGTGTATGTGTGTGTGTAATTAATATTTTTGTTTGAAATTATATATGTAGTTAATACTTATTTTTAGTTTCATAGACCCTGTAATCATATATATTATTTTAAAATTATTAATTTATATATTGTGAAAATTATTGACTTTATAAATTTTTTACCTAAATAATATATATTATTTTTCTGATAAAAATGTGTCACTCAAATTTTCGAGTCCGGCACGGTCGACCCATTACCACTTCAGGGCGAGCCCTGAGTTTATTTGAGTTTAATAAGGGGTAGACCGGTAGAGGTAATAACGTAGTATTTTTATTTTGTGTCAAAGGTTAAACTCCT
The DNA here is from genome assembly GCA_008931105.1 of Oenanthe javanica. Lineage (NCBI taxonomy): Eukaryota > Viridiplantae > Streptophyta > Magnoliopsida > Apiales > Apiaceae > Oenanthe > Oenanthe javanica. The sequence continues at coordinate 35,025 of QRFB01000245.1, read as the reverse complement.
TTTATTTGATTATTAACATTTTTCAAAAAAATGATACACGTAATATNTGTTAAGATTTAATTTTTAATGAAAAATTATTATTAAAAATAATAATAAAATACTATTTTTAAAATATAATTAATCATTATATTCAGTCTCATTGCAGTACAACATTTTACAGATTTAATAAATTTATCCCATTACTATTTTATATTATTTTAACTAATCATTACAAGTAACCCCATGCTCCAACTCTTCTTTTCCTAACAATTTAATAATATATTCAAATATGTTTCATTGTGAGTGGTTCTTTTGTTTTGACTTGAAAATTATTTTAAAAAGTTCAAATTTTTTTAAAATATCACTATCGTTACGTTTTAGAAAAAAGTAGCTTTTGTCGTTCTTCACATAGGATTATGTAACTAGCTTGAACCTTGAAGCACCCTTGAGTTTTCGTGGACCACAATGATTGCTGGCCAACAACTATATACTCAGAGTGAAAAACTTATTGCATCGGAGCAGTTTAACCATGGGCGTTCCTCGTTTATCAGAGATCTCTGGATGAAAATTTAAAGTGGACTTCGATAATTTTTTCTCAACATAATTTTAAAAAAATTATATGATATAACTGATCGAAATTTACGATAAATTCTTCTAAATCTTCACTTATTTTCACAAAAATTTTGACAAGTTTACTTGAAAAGTCTACTTTTTCTATAACAAAATTATTCATAACTCCTCTTTATGATTCTTCTAACTTATCAACTCGTTTTTTTTCATATTTTCACATCCAAATAATAGATTTTTAGGTAACATCATATAAATCAAAATTCAAATAATTTACTTATAAAAAAGTAACAACACCTGAAATAGATAGTTCGAGTCCAAAATTCTCACTAAAAATTTAAAAAAAATGAATTTTTATATTAAAATAAAGACAAAATATATATGTCTATTGGGGTATTGAGTTATAAAATATAAGTTTAAAGACACAGTTTTACGTGATTAGAGTTTTTTAATCCTCGCACAATCTTCACATTAACCCTAAAATAATAGATTATTGTTGTTTTGATATAATATATATATATATAACCAAATTCCACTTGAACACTATTTTTCTTTTTTTAGTAAAGAATTATCTAATTTTTTAGAATACATACATATTATATATGTGTGTGTATGTGTGTGTGTAATTAATATTTTTGTTTGAAATTATATATGTAGTTAATACTTATTTTTAGTTTCATAGACCCTGTAATCATATATATTATTTTAAAATTATTAATTTATATATTGTGAAAATTATTGACTTTATAAATTTTTTACCTAAATAATATATATTATTTTTATGATAAAAATGTGTCACTCAAATTTTTGAGTCCGGCACGGTCGACCCATTACCACTTCAGGGCGAGCCCTGAGTTTATTTGAGTTTAATAAGGGGTAGACCGGTAGAGGTAATAACGTAGTATTTTTATTTTGTGTCAAAGGTTAAACTCCTTTCATTTCATTATTAACATTTTTCAAAAAAATGATACACGTAATACGTAATGTTTACCATATGTTAAAGAAAATGAAATTAAAGTTTTTGAACATTTTTTTCCTAAATAAGCTAGTTTAATGTAAGAATATCTCTATATTTAAATTCCTGTTAGCTATATGAATAGTTGCGTCAAATAATTTAATTATAAATATTTTTTAAAATATCTATTACGAGTATATTATTAATTCTCTTACTCAAATTTTTCCAACTCTCTTTGCTCACAAGTAAATTTAATGTAGAAATGTGTTTTTTAGTAATATTGGTTTATAATATAAAGTGAGAATTCTATTTTGTTATACGATATTATTGGGTTAAATATTAAATTGGTCATTACAATAAAGTTAAGGTATCACTTTCGTCAATCAAATTAACGACGACGTATCATTTACATTATTTAAATTTTTATAAATATCACATGGGTAATTCTAAGTATGTGTTCGAAAACTGATAACAACATTTTTTTGAGTTCTATATATTTATTTTACATACTATTACAACCAAATGAAAAATTATAAATTCTAGTATTTTGGATAATATATTTAAAATTTAAGAAAAAAATTATTATTTTTTATTAATTTTATTATTTTTTATTTTGATTTATTATTAGAAAAAAAGACTGAACATAGTAAAAACTCATTTTATTTGTAAAATGAAGCCCATAAATGCAAATTTATACCTAGTATGATTTTTAATACTTTATTAAAATTTTAATAATTATAAAAAAAAAATTATACATAATAAATTGTTAATATAATATTTATATCAAAGTAAATAATATAATTATGGTGATAGGTGACAAAAATAATATCTATCTTTCCACCCCAATAACTAATTTAAGACTACTTGCCTTAAAAACGAGACATTGGAACACTTCCAAATATATATAGCTCCCTTGATTCCTTCACCTTTGGTGTGCTTGTACATAATATGAACATGTGTGTTTTTGTTTGGTCTAACAACTTCGCCTGATTAGTTTAGTTCGAGAGTAATTAATTAATTAATCCATGACTGTAATTAACAATCTACTCTAAGATTGTAAGCTTGCAACTCCCAACATGGGGCAAGTTGGGAAGGTGGGTGGCAAATCCCTCTCCTTAATTTGGGATTATCTTATAAACATGTTGAGATTACTCAAATGTTGCTTTCAAAACTAATGTATCCCCCATTAATTAAGTTTAATATACTAAGTATTTGCTATAAGAAAACAAGAAAAACAATGATTTTTAAAGAGTAAAAGATGCTTGGTGATGTTAAATCTAGAAACTAAAACACTCCAATTTGTTTATATTAGGCTACGTAATTACAACAGCAAGGTCAACAACGATAGGCCCCTTCAACTTTTTCGAGTGATGCTATAATACAGTAAGAAAATATTTGTTTAAGGAGTATATCTGCCGAGCGATTTAATTTATCTTATAACTTACTTATAAATTAAAACATATATTTATAATTTGAAAAGAGTAATGTTAGGTACTCAAAGAATAATTTATAATTTTACATGGAAATATCGAAGGACTATTTTTGTAAAGAGTAGTGATAGGTATTCAAAAATTATTCCAAAATTTTTCACAAATGACGTGTCATAATATATAGCACAGTTTAATTTGTGGACGCATATACATGCAGTATGCACGCATGATCTCATATTAATAATAGAAATGTTACCAATTACATACGTGATAATTTTATATTTGAAAAAAAAATTGGGACAATTTTTCGAGCACGTGCCATTTTCCTTTTGTAAAAGAGTAGTGTTAAGTAGGGGTGAGCATCAAACCGCAAAAACCGTCTGCACCGCACCAAACTGCACTGCAATCCGTGGTTTTTAAATTTAGTGGTGCGGTTGAAGTTTGAATTTTTAACAAACCGCGCGGTGCGGGTTGTAGTTTTCATTTTCTTAAACGCGATTTAAATCGCACTGCTCCGCAATATTTAATATATATTATAAATAATATATATATATATATATATAATTTTATATTCTACTTGAAGTTAATCTTTCCGATTTCCACTTTTCTAGTGTGTTAAACTTTGTACTTCAAATATGTTTCTGAATGATTGATTCAATTCGATTTTAGTTAACCAAGTATGTTAATTTTTTATAAATTTAAATTTGAAATTCATATACATGTTTAAATATAATTAATTATTTTTATCGAAGGTGTAAACCGTAATGAACTGGACCACACTGCACCACACTACACCACATTTTCGTACTGTGGTTTATGCGGTTTTAAAATTTCGTGGTGCGGTTTGAGAATTTGATTAAACCGCAAATGCGGTTTGGTTTACGGTTTTAGGAAAAAACCGCACCGCCCGCACCACGATCACCCCCTAGTGTTGGGACCTTAAAAATTATTTCAAAAATTTTTATTTAAAATTTTACTAATATACTATTATTTTATACACAATAGTCACACTATACAGCGTGATTTTAGCATTGCAGTTAACAATTTCCATATGTGTATTTTTTATGGATAAGATTTTGTTTAATCATTTCTCAAAAATTATTTCAACGTTTCTAAGCAGGATAATGAACTGGATGACATTAATTCAGTAAAGAGTTGAATATTGTTCTGCAATATAATGCAAATGAATAACATTGTTATAAGCAATATACATTGTTTTGCAGTTTGTTGACAATGTACATTATTTTGCAGCGTATTAGTAATCATAAGTGACATAGTGTCCAACGGAACTACAATCATAAACAAAACATTGTTTTGTATTATAATGCAGAACGATAATTGTTGGGCCGCAAGTAAGCCTTAACTCCACAATAGTACCATATTGTCCGCTTTGGGCCGAGCCCACATGAATTTGTATTTGGACATACCCCAAAAGGACTGTTAATAAATGGAGTTGACTGGTAGCTTATATACAAAATTATTTTCTCTTGCCTCCTCGATGTGGTATTTGGGTCCACACCACCCAACAATTCTCCCCTCAAACCAAGAAACACAAATCTCGTGATCACTTTACCACGGCTCCACGGATATCCAGCGAGTTCATACCGAGCGCCTCCCACATTATATAATCGCAGCCCATTACACCCAAGGTCCCGATTCTAAACCTTTGTCTCTGATACCACTTGTTGGGTCACAAGTAAGGATTAACTCCACAATAGTATGATATTGTCCGGTTTGGGCCGAGCCCGCACGGATTTGTACTTGGCATACCCCAAAAGGCCTCTTACTAATGGAGTTAACTGGCTGCTTATATACAAGAGTATTTTTTCTTGCCTCCTCGATGTGTGACTTAGGTTGACACCACCTAATAATTACTTTACCGCGGCTCTACGGTTATTCAGCGAGTTCACACCGAGGGTCTCCCACATCGTACAACCGCAGCCCTGATCCTAAACCTTTGGCTCTGATACCACTTATTGGGTCACAAACAAGTCTTAACTCCACATTAGTATGATATTGTCCGCTTTGGACCGAGCCCGCACAGATTTGTATTTTGACATACCCCAAAAGGCCTCTTACTAATGAAGTTAACTGGCTGTTTATATAAAAGAGTGTTTTTTCTTGCTTCCTCGATGTGGTACTTGGGTTGACATCACCCAACAAGTATCCCCTTAAACAAAGAACCACAAATCTAGTGACCACTTTACCGCGGCTACACGGATATCCAACGTGTTCACACCAACGACCTCCCACATCGTACAACCGCAACTCATTACCCCCAATGTTCTGGTCCTAAAATTTTGGTTCTGATACGATTTGTTAAGCCGCAAGTAAGCCTTAACTCCTCAATAGTATGATATTATCCACTTTGGGTCGAACCCGCACGGATTTAAATTTAGGCATAACCCAAAAGGACTCTTACTAATGGAGTTAATTAGCTGCTTATATACACAAGAGTATTTGCTCTTGCCTCTTCGATGTGGTACTTGGGTTGATACCACCCAACAGTAACTATTATGAACAACACATTAATATTATGATGTATATTGGTAGTATACATTGTAATGTTTTGTACTACTTTAATTGTATTTTAATTTATACATATTAAGATATGATTTGTTATATATTTATTATGTTCAGGAAACAAACAATAATAATGTGAAAAATAAAATTATAAATGGTGAAATAGTATATAATATTATGCAAAACATATTTGTAGGGTTTTAGAATTATACATAAAATCAAAACAACATCATAGATTATATGTTTAAAATCTCGAACTTATTCACTTCAATAAAATCTCCAAAAATCCAATAAAAAGTTATAACTACTGAATATCCAACAACTTGCAATTCATGAATTTAAAAGTACAACTCAACTGTCCAAATTTAAATTTAAATTCATATTTATTAACACTAATAAATAAAAACTAATAATTAAATAAACTTCTCAAAGTTAGCAACTCGCACTCTTTCCAAACGGTAACCCACCTAATAATGAATATCTGTCGGGGAAAATCAAGAAACATAAACCGGTATTGAGCGAAAAACTCATATACGGATATAAAATAATGAAAAGTATACAAGATTTAGAACGATGATAATATGAATATAAATTGAATGTTGAAACAATGAGTGACGAGAACAATTGAATAAGAAAAATATCAAGGATGCTTAAATGAATAATATTAACCTATATAATTATATTCTGATAATAATAAACTTACTATTCCAAAATATATTCTTAGCTGAAAGTCAAAACAATTTAGCTGAAAGTCAATATACTTACTGATATGGGAGACAATCTTACACTTACAGGATGTCCTACATTTTCGGTCATCCAGAAATATGTATTCATCAAAACATACAGGGGCTTGCTTGCATGGTATAAAACACAATGCTACCCAAATGGCCAAAACACACATACACAATAGTCATTACTCTACGTGTCTCATAACTCCGACGATACGTCCATACTATTTAAATACACCGTATAGCTGGTACCAAGCACAAGATTATCCATTCATGACGGAGGTCTTACAAAATCTATCAAATCAATCATATATCACAAATAAACTGATAGTATCTTACTCAAAATATCACATACGCCAAATATTATACAATATAGACTATTACAAATAAAATCAGACCTGACCGGTTCAGAAAACTGGCAATTTACTCTATAAAAATAATCTTATCTGAAAAAGTACGAAACACGAAAATTGTAGAGGATTCCGAGGTCTTTTTAGAATGGTAAGACGCTCAAAAATGAAGAAGTAATGAATGTAGAAAATAAACAAATACAGGCTGTTAGAACAGAATCAGCTCCTGATTACAGTAGTATTTTGAGATTTACGACCTCAAAATCACAGAATTTGACAGTGGAATGTAAACAAAGAACGAAGATCTCAAAAAACTCTTTCCAGAATGCTATTACTAATAAGTATTGAACAAATATTCAATTTACTATGAATTTCCGAAATTACAATATATTAACCTGAATTAAACCATCAGATTACACAAAAGGCATATTTCAACATATTTGTAAGCAGAATTTCACAATGGAATGAATGTAAACAAAGAACGAAGATCTCAAAAAACTCTTTCCAGAATGTTATTACTAATAATTATTAAACAAATATTTAATTTACTATAAATTTCCGAAATTACAATATATTAACTTTAATTAAACCATCAGATTACACAAAAAGACATATTTCAACATATTTGTAAGCAAAATTTCAGAAAATGAAAAAAATGAAAGTTGTAGATAATTGAAATATCTTTCTAGGCACAATAAGTTCATAACAATCTGATAAAGAACGAATAATATACAAATTTTACAAGAATCAGAATGGATAAAATAGTACAATATACATACGATATTGAATAACAAAACGAGAAGAAATAGAATATTACGAACACAAAGAGAGTGTACCGAAAAAATCTGTACCTTAAAATTCAAATAATATAAATTGAACCTAAGAAAATTCAAATATTCTAATCACAAGAACCATAATTCAATACCATAACTCATTCTCTTGAATCTTTCCTCTTCTCATCTTTCTCTTTCTTCTCCTCCTTCCTCTCTTTCTTCTTCTCTCTTCGAAACCCCAACTCTTTCTTTTTCTTTTCTCTTTTTCCTTTTTTTTCTCTCTTTTCTTTTTATATTGTTGACTAATAATATCTTAATATATAAAAAACTATATTCATAAAAATAAAATAAAAATAACTCACTAATATTATTCTTAATACTAAATAATATAACTAAATAAATGAATAATAATACTGTTACATATATATGCTAAGAAATTGAACTAATCTTTCATAAGTTTCTGTGACTAACCTCAAGAACATTATTTTTTTAAAAATATTTATATATTATGCATGAACATATATTTAAAATTTAATTTTTTTATATGAAAATTTATATTTAATAAACACACGTATATATGATCATATTTAACAAAATACACATTTTCTTAACCAATAATTTAATTTATACTTCATCCGTCCCAATTCAAGTGACTTTTTTTTTAATGGTTAAATTGACCAAGTTTGGACCAAGAATTACATATTATATTATTATAAAAAAATTATAAAAAAATATTATTAGAAAACATATTTAATCTATTTTAATATGTAAATTTTAATTTTCAAACATTATAAAAGAATATTCTCTAATTTGTTATCAAAATTTAGTTAAATTAACCATAAAAAGTCAAACAAGCCACTTGAATTGGGACAGAAGGAGTATATCTATGCATGGTAAAAGTTTATTTTAAAAAATTATAATTTAGAATCTAAATATTTCACTATCTGCAATTTGACGATCAATTATAAAATTATTAAAAAGATAAAATCAAATAAAAGTTATTATATTTATAACATTACAAACCTTGAAATATGTTGTTATATAAATAATAAAAAATTATTCAAATTTATTCTTTTGTTCACATTTTGAAATTCGAATTTTCATATTAATTTTTGTACAGCGCAGTGCTCTTTCATTTTACCTCGTGAAGCTGCCCATACATTCTAGAGATTTCATTTCTGAACTGATACGACAACATTTTAGGTGTATGTGCGTGTATTTGTATCAAAAATCCCTATATCTATATATACTTCATTCGTCTCCAATTAACTCAATTCTTTTTAGGCTCAAGATTTAAATCATGTATATAGTTCTCGTTTGGTTTGATATAATCTAACACGGGAATTCTAATTTTCTGAAACCTTATATATTTACTATATTTTGTTATGTTATATTTTATTTAACCTAAGTAACTTAGAGTTCCACGGTACATGCAGTTACTCCAAAATACAGTAACTAACTTACCTAGGTCTGGCTGAAACTTATTTTTTTTCATAAAATAAAATAATATTATATATTAAATTATATTAATTACTAAAATCATAAATATATATATCAAAATCTGAATTAAAGTATTAAATTAAAATTAAAAGTTAAAAATATTTTTTTATTTTTCATGTGACAAATATATAATATATTTGTTATATATGTGTGTAATAAAAATTAACCACAAAATTGTAAAAAAAATGAAATGCATAAATTAATTTTTTTATTAAAATGTTAAGATATGTAAGTCAACAATTATTTAAAATTATAATATTTTACACGCAAAATACATACATATATTTATACATATTATAATATATATATAATCTTATTAAAAATGTATTATTTAATTCTATTTTTATTATTTTTTATTTGAAATATAATAACATTATATTAATATATTAAATCATCTTTATGGTCAATTTAATTTGTTAGAATCTTCAATATATTTTTTCTATTTAGATGTTACCTAGTAATTTAATATTGTATATTTAATTAAATTAAATTTTTATTTGTATAAATAATTTGTTTTTATTATTATACATGAACAATTAATTATATAATTTTTACTTCATCAATTAACTAAATATTTTTAGTATTGTATATAATTTTTAGTATAATATATTTTTTATTTGTATAAATATTTTTAGTATTATTTATAATTATATATATATATAAATAATATTTTGTTATTTTATATAAATAATAAATTAAATGAGTTACATACTCTTGTACCAAACACTTATTTTTTATTTACCTAGTGTTGTAACCTAATTTGAAGGATATTTGAGTTACGACGTAACTAAAAGTCCTGCAAACTAAACGAGACCATAGATAACAAATATCATTATATGATCATCCATTGCTCTGGATCAAGAGTCCGATATTACTACAAGTACCTTCGTCAATATGAAAAATAGACCAGACAACAATATTATAATACTACATTTGTTTGGAAATAATTGACGTTTAATTTTTTGACACACATTTTAAAAATTTTTAATTACACAGTTAAAATTATTATTTTTAAAATTTTCTTTTTTTAATAAAAATTTTAGTTTAATATTTTTATTTATAGAAAGAAAATTTTAAGAATAATAATTTTAACTATGTATTCAAAATTTCTACAAATGTGTGCCAAAAAATTAAGCGTCAATTATTTCCGAACAGATAGAGTAATGTGATATGGGTAAAAATAGTCATGAAGAAATAATAAATATAGCATTTATTATTTCATTTATTGGACTTGGTATGGTCCAAAGGCCTGGACCCTTGAAACAAGCTAGGAAAATAAGTCTTAGGATCAATTGGATTTGTAATCCAAGAATCAATTGGATTTGTAAAATCCAGCCCATCAGCTCTGTTGAAGTCATAGGCCCAGTAAGCCTCTGTTATTAATTAAATTCGTAATTAATTAATAAGGGCTTAATTAAGGCCCGAAAAACCTGTTGAAGGCCCTAATCCTAGAAGGATCTAGAAACCCAAACATGGGAGGAGTCCCACAAGGACTCTCACTCCTAAGAGGTTTAGACAACCTTGACACTAGGAGACTTGGCCACCAAGTCTCCTACTTCTAATCTGATTCCAAGGCCTCCACGCGCCTATATAAAGGGCCTAACCCATCAACCTTAGAACTACGTTTTTGGCTTGATTCTCTAAACACAACAGAGATACGTAGGCAGTTAACGAGGACCTGAGGAAGTCACGAAATGTTAGTGCTGCCATTAAAGCTCGAAGCTTCCCCAAACCGTAGCACTAAATACACCTCGTTTTTAAGCCGTAACATTTGACGCCGTCTGTGGGAAAAACGAATAACAACCATGGAAAGAACACGAAGTACCGCGAGCACCCTCGAAGGGGGCATCCCTAACACCGCTGTTGACACCGATGTTCCCCCCGCTACCGCGCAAGAGCAAGAAACTGTTGTCCCAACCGCTTCCGTGAGAGACCTTGAAGCAAGCACCCAGCGTACCGAACCCCTTAACATTGTCGTCCATCCTTCCAACCCCGATGTGTCCATCCATGCTTCAGTTCCTCCACTCCAGGTAATTCTACCCCTTCGAACAACTTTTATTGCTCCTCCTACTCTGCAGATTTCGTCTGCTGTAACACCTGACCCCCGTTATGGACTCCCGAGAAACTATAAACCCCCATACGAGCAAGGGTTGTTGCCCCACTATACCCCACAACCAGGAGATCGTGATTTTTCTGGGCCTTACTCTACGGACGATGGAAGTCTTCTGACGAGGATATAAATCCTCGAAGAAGGCGACCTGGCAAGGAGCCTCTTGGAGGAAGGGGTACCCATCCCCGGGGGCCTCAAAACTCTGACTCCACAAACCTACAAGAGAGGATACGAGCTCATGAGGCTGAAGCACAACGAATAAGGAAGGACTTGGAAAAGGGCGTTAGCCAGGCAACGACGCCCCAGAATTGAAGGTACTTGAGGGTCAATAAGAAACGCGCCTGTGATAGATTTGGACGAACCCCCAACTAGGAGGCAAACAAAGACAAGTCATGTTAGGGCTGACCGCCAAGACCTGTTACCCCTTGGAGACCCAGATGATCCTACTTCCCCTTTCACTGAAAGTATCATGAATGAAAAGATATCAAGGAAGTTTAAGATGCCAACAATTAAGGCCTACGATGGAACCGGGGATCCCTCAAATCATGTTCTCACATTCTCTAATGCACTGTTGTTGCAGCCTGTAAACGATGCTATTAAGTGTAGGGCGTTTCCCCAAACCCTGAGTGGCATGGCTCAGCGATGGTTCAGTCGTCTACCACCAAACTCTGTTGGGTCGTTCAAGGATCTGAGCAGGGCCTTCATCGGACAATTCATCAGCAGTAAGACACATGAGAAGAGCTCAGCCTCGCTAATGAATATGCACCAGGGAAAGAATGAGTCCTTGAGAGATTATATGAATAGGTTCACAAAGGAAGCCTTGAAGGTCCCTGATTTAGACCAGAAGGTAGCTATGATAGCTCTACAGCAAGGGACTTCTGATGAAAATTTCAGAAGATCATTGGCTAAGAGGGCCCCTGAAAGTATGAACGAGCTCCAAGAGAGAGATGGAAAGTATATCAAGGCTGAGGAAAGCCCAAGGTTTTCAAGCCCCGAACACCTACTCTAAAAAGCGACTTAGTGATACTGAGTATACTGCCGATGCCAAGTATGCTAAGCATGACGATAATGACTACAAGAAGAAGGGAGGATCCAGGTTCACAGAATATGCGAGGCTAAATACTGCCCGTAGCCAAATATTAATGGACATTGAGAAGGGCAAGGATCTTCGATGGCCGAAGCCACTAAGGACTGATCTTGAGAAAAGGAACAAGAACGCGTACTGCCGGTTCCACAGGGATGTGGGACACGACACTGACGATTGTCGTCAGTTAAAAGATGAGATTGAGTTTCTAATTAGAAGGGGGAAGTTAGAAAAATACACCAAGGAAGGTGCTAGGCAGGATAAGAGTCACAACGACAAACGAAGAGACACTGACCCCAAGGATAGAAACCATCAACCCAAAGGGCCTGTGATCAACGTGATCTCAGGAGGGCCAAATGCGGCAGGTAACTCTCGAAACTCCAGGAAGGCATATGCCCGGGAGATGATGAGCATCATCGGAGAACCTCCCAAGAGAGCAAGGACTGAGGTCCCTTTGTCATTTGATGATTCGGGCTTAGAAGGTGTAAAGTTCCCCCACGATGATCCCTTGGTAATCACCCCTGTCATAGGAAACTCTCCGGTGAATAGAGTCTTGGTGGACGGTGGGTCGTCTGTAGATATCCTATTTTATGAAGCCTTTGTGAAAATGGGATGTAATAATTCGCACCTGGCCCCCTCCAACATGCCAATCTATGGCTTCAATGGAGTAGAATCCCGGATAGAATGAATCATACAACTACCCATGACTATGGGCGAAGAACCTCAACAATCTACTCAAATGCTAAATTTCCTAGTTATCAAGGCTAGCACCACTTACAACGCGATCCTTGGTAGGACTGGGCTGCATGCCTTCAAAGCGATAGCCTCTACATACCATCTAAAGCTGAAATTTCCAACTAGGAATGGAGTAGGAGAAGAAAAAGGAGATCAAAAAATGGCATGAAATTGTTATGTGGCTGCCTTGAAGCCTAGTAGAACTGGGGGGCAGGTCATCCCTATTGAAGACAAGGATGTCAGGGACCAAGAAGAAAGGAGGGGTAAACCCGCAGAAGACTTGGAGCCTGCTCCTTTGGACCCTTTAAACCCTGAGAAGGTAACTTACGTAGGGACTTCGCTCCCCAAAGACCTGAAAGAACAGCTGGTTCATTTCCTGCAAGATAATAGAGATGTTTTCGCTTGGACAGCAGCGGATCGGAAGAGC
>QRFB01000245.1:10098-21856 GCA_008931105.1 Oenanthe javanica | reverse complement strand
CTTATAACACATCAGTTGAATGTAAATCCTGGAAGGACAGCGGTCAAACAGAAGAAAAGAAGTTTTGCCCCTGAAAGACAGGAGGCCATTAAGCAGGAAGTAGAAAAATTGCTAGAAGCTGGATTCATTGAAGAGATTCAATTCCCTGAATGGTTGGCTAACCCGGTAATGGTAAAAAAAAACAACGGAAACTGGAGAATGTGCGTGGACTTCACCGACTTAAATGACGCATGTCCTAAGGACTGTTTCCCATTACCAAGGATAGACATGTTGATAGATGCCACAGCTGGGCACGAGATGCTTAGCTTCATGGACGGCTTCAGTGGCAACAACCAAATAAAAATGCACCCCGATGACATCCCTAAGGTATCATTCATCACTGACTTTGGTGTTTTTTGTTACCTGGTTATGGCTTTTGGACTTAAGAATGCAGGAGCAACGTATCAAAGGCTTGTGAATAAAATCTTCAAACACCTCATTGGAAAGACAATGGAGGTCTATGTTGAAGACATGTTAGTCAAGAGCTTAGACAAGGCAGATCATCTTAAGCACCTAAGTGAGGCATTTGAAGTTCTGAGAACCCACAAGATGATGTTAAACCCGGCCAAGTGTGCCTTTGGTGTAGGTTCTGGAAAATTTCTAGGCCTAATGGTCTCCAAAAGAGGCATTGAGGCCAATCCCGGTAAAATTCAAGCAATCTTGGATATGGAGTCGCCCAAGACAGTAAGAGATGTCCAAAAACTCACAGGAAGGGTAGCAGCCCTGAGCGCTTCATATCCAAGTCAGGAGAAAAGTGTCTGCCATTTTTCAAGGCCCTCAAGAATGTTAAAAATTTCGACTGGAACGATGAAAGCCAGGCAACTTTTGAAGAGTTAAAAAAATATATGACTGAACCACCTTTGCTTGCCAAACCAAAGCCTGGAGAGGTATTGTACTTATACCTTGCCATCTCTAGCTCGGCCCTGAGAGCTGTTCTCGTGAAAGAAGAAGCGAAGGTTCAGAAACCCACGTTAGCAAGATTCTGCATGGAGCAGAGCTGAACTACTCAAAAGTCGAGAAGTTTGCCATAGCATTAGTAATGGCTTCAAGGAAGCTATGCCCTTACTTCCAGGCACATGTTATTGAGGTCTTGACAGACCAGCCTTTGAGAAACATATTACACAGCCCCAAGGCCAGTGGGAGGCTAATTAAATGGGCTGTTCAGCTTGGAGAGTTCGAAATCAGATACAAGCCAAGAACGGCCATCAAGTCTCAAGCTCTAGCTGACTTCGTGGTTGAGTGTACCATCTCCAACCAAGAAGTCGGGGGCAGGAGGAAGACAAAGAAACTGAAAAGAACAAGAAAAAAGAAGAGGAACTCAAAGAATACTGGCTGCTCTTTTTTGACGGAGTTTCAAAAATGAANTTCGTGGTTGAATGTACCATTCCCAACCAAGAAGTCGGGGGGAAGGAAGAAGACAAAGAAACTGAAAAGAATAAGAAAAAAGAGGAGGAACTCAAAGAATACTGGCTGCTCTTTTTTGACGGAGCTTCAAAAACGAGCACTAGTGGTGCTGGCTTGGTTTTGCAAAGCCCGGATGGATTCATTGTTGAGTATGCAATCAAATTGGATTTCCCCACTACAAACAATGAAGCAGAGTATGAAGCTTTGATAGCTGGACTTGGTCTGGCCAGAACCCTGAGGGTGAACAAGTTGAGAGTATGTGGTGATTCAAGGTTGGTGATCTCTCAAGTAAATGGGGAGTTTGAGGCCCGAGAAGAAACTATGGCCAAATATTTGAGGATTGTTAAAGCTCAAGCCACGCAATTCGAAGAATGTCACTTCGAGTATATTCCAAGAGAGGAGAATGTGAAGGCTGATGCCTTATCTAACTTTGCATCATCAGAGAATGATAGTTGTTTCGGCAATGTTTATTTCCAAGTCTTGAAGACCCCAAGTATTAACGCTAAACTGGTAGCCCCAATCGAGCTAGGGGCCTGTTGGATGGATCCTATCAAGCTTTATTTGGAGACGGGAAAGACACCATCTGATCCCCTAAAGGCACGCAAACTGTCAGTAAGGGCCTTGAAGTATTCCCTTATAAAGGGAATTCTCTACAAGAAGTCGTACGTAATACCCTATTTAAAATGTTTAAGACCCCCTGAGGCTGAAGCAGCCTTAAGGGAAGTTCATGAAGGTGTATGCGGGCAACACCTTGGAAGCAGGGCTCTTGCCCATAAAGTCATGAGACTAGGATTATATTGGCCTGAAATGCTTAGAGATGCTAAAGCTTATGTTAAGAAGTGTGACCGCTGCCAGAAGTTTGCACCCGTCGTTAGGCAACCTCCTGAGATGCTGACATCCATTAACTCTCCACTCCCCTTTGCCATGTGGGGAATGGATATTTTAGGCCCGTTTCCTATGGCCAGTGCGCAAAGAAAGTTTCTCATAGTCGTGATTGATTAATTCACCAAATGGATAGAAGCCAAACCCCTGGCCAAGATTGACACTAAGAATGTCACACAGTTCTTCTGGGAGAATGTTATATGCAGGTATGGATTACCCCGAATCCTGGTGACGGATAATGGGACTCAATTTAACAATAAGGACTTCATAGAATACTATGGAAACTACGACATTAAACTACGTTTCACCTCAGTCGCTCATCCACAATCAAATGGACAAGCCGAAGTGGCCAACAGAATTATCTTGGATGGACTCAAAAAGAGGATTGAACGCTCCCAAGGAACTTGGGTTGATGAGTTACTTCCAATCTTGTGGGCATACAGAACTATTTGTAGGACTTCAACAGGCGCTACTCTATTTCACCTAGCCTATGGGGCCGAGGCGGTGGTGCCCGTTGAAATAACTCAAGCATTACCGAGAGTGCAAGAGTTCCAGATTGACGCCAATGAAGAGGGCATGAAACTGGATTTAGATCTGATAGATGAGATACATGACAAGGCCAACGCTCGAATAGTGGCAAATCAAAAGAAAGCTTCGTTCTATTACAACCTTAGAGTAAAAGAAAGGTTCTTCCGCATAGGAGACTTAGTCCTACGAAAAATCGAGGCGTCTGGAGCTGATCCCAAGGGCAAGTTAGCCCCAAACTGGGAAGGACTGTATCAAGTGAAAGAAGTCACAGGACAAGGTGCATATAAACTCCAAACACTTGAAGGGATCGAAATCCCAAGAAGCTGGAATGCTGCCAACTTGAGAATTTATTATGTTTAAGTTTTTATTTTCGAAAACATTTAATTATTGACTTGTTTAAGCCTCGAAGGCATAATTTGTTTCTTTTTATACTAAATTATAAGTTTCGAGAAATGCTTTCTATTTTCCCTATATAACGTTTGTCATTTTCACTTGGTCTTTTTACAAGCCTCGAGAGTGTTTGTTGTTTATGTTCAAGATAAACACGAAAAACAAAGCAAAACTAAGGCACAAAGTAAAAAGGCAGGAAAGTAGAAGACATGAATACATAAATAAAAGCCCGAAGGCTAAATGTTTTTACAAAGCCCCTAGGGGCAACATAAATGAAACCTATCTACTTCGACGCCTCCTCCTCCTCCTTCTTATCCTCCTCTTCAGATGACTCTTCCTCGCTAGATGAAGACGAACCCTCTTCACCTTCACCTGATCCTTCCTCTTCGGAGGAGCTCTCTTCTGTTGGCTTCTAGGGAGTTGCCTTTGTGGCAGTCTTCTCTAAGGAAACCCTGTGAGGAGAAGGAGAAGGAGTAAGAGAAGGTTCACGAGCCTTTTTTGTCCTAACATCAGGGCTGTCCTCCCCATCAGTTTCCTCATGCTCATCGAACAACCGTTTCAAGGCTTCGGCTGACTGAGGGCATTTAAGGTCTACCATTGGGTCAAACAAACCTGGATGCTTATCTAGCACTTCCTTGAGGGCATCATTCCAACCAATAGTATAGTTGGCCGGAAAGACTAGGTCGTCGTGAGCCTCAATCAACTCCCGATACTCGTCTGAAGCCATATATTTGTCAATAATGGCATTCTTATCAGCCCTAAGCTCAATCACCTCAGCCTGGGTCTGTTTCAGGTTCTCCTCCTTTTTGGCCAGCTTCTCCTCCAAGTGTTTGATTTTGGCATGGGCCACAGTAAGCTCCTTCTTGTGCTTCCCCGCCAGAGTTTTCCACGCTTCTGTTTGGTGCAAAGAAGCCTGAAAATAGGCATTGGCCTGAAAAGAAACAAAACAAGTCGAAGCATATAGTAAGCCCCAAAGTATGACCAAAAGGACTGAGGAATGCGAATCAAGCAAGAGAGGAAACTTACCGATGCCAACGCCTGTGACCCAAAGCCTTGGTGCTATCCTCGTCTCGTCCCAAAACGATATCCTTGTAGTCACAAGGAGTAAGGGAATGAAGGGACCAATCCCTTGCATGATCTGTGCAGCCGACCACAGTGTCCGACTTCTTGAAACCCCAACCTGGTTTATACACCTGGGATTTGGGCGCTTTAACAGGCTCGCTGCCCTCAGCCTCGTTTGGCTCGGAATGTGGCTGTAAGAAAGCCGGAAGTTCCTTCCCCTGCCTAGGGTCATTCATCAGCTTTAGCCGCTTCATACGGCCTGTTTCCTCCACGGGTGGAATAGTCCACTCGTTATTCAACGCAGCAGCTGAAAATAAAACATAAGACATGTAAGTAAAACAATCAAATGAAAAAGAGGAGGGTAGGCCTAAGTAAGACAATATACCTTTGCTCGAGGCCCTCGACAGACCCACAGCCTTCAATTTGTGCTCATCAAGAAGAACCCAAACAACTTGCTTGTTTTCCACCTGAGTATGCCTGGTATAGGCGGCCTGCTCCTCCTCTGAGAGTTTAATGGAGTCGACACTCCCATCTGCTACCTTGCTAAATGTGGGCCTAAAAATAGTCCCCCAATCTCCCCCTTCCCGTTTCACTTGAACAAAGTTTTCCTTCCAATGAAGGTTGTTATCAGGTATTGAAGAGGTGTCGAAGATGTGGGGTTTGTTAGGCCTGTGGGCTATGTGAACCCAACCCAAGGAAAGGCTGGAAGAGTTTTTGAATTGAAATATTTTTCGGAAAAGGGGGACGGTCATTTTTATTTTCTTTTCCAAGCATAAAACCATGAAACAATGGATGAGTCTCCATCCATTGGGCACGATTTGACAAGGGTTTATTTGAACATCAGCCAAAAGAGTTGGGATGAAATCATGTAAAGGAAACCTAAGCCCCGCTAATAGGGCGTCTACATAAACAAATAAACGACTAGGATTCCAATGGCAGGTCCTGTCGCCAGGCTCCACCAAGGAAATGGTAAACCTAGGGGGGAAATTAAAAAGTTTGTTGTATTCCTCTACTACATCAGTATCAAAAAATTTACTATTACGGCTGTACGAGTCTAAGTGAGATTGACTTGGGTATTCATCCCCCCTTTGATTTATCATATCCATCAAAGACATGTAGGTAGAAAAAATGGGGATTCGATTTAGGGGTTTACCTCTTTTAGCCGATCCCGCATTCATAGCTGCCAATCTCGAAGCTCTTTTGTCGGCCATCTTTTTTTTTTCGAGTTTTTGTGTATCCTCGAGGAAACTAAAGACTGGAATTGCTAGAAAGCTTGAGAGCTCAAATATAGGAGAAAGAAATGATAAATAAGAAGTGTTAGAAATGAAGCCCCTCACACCACTCATATATACAATCCCCAGCCGGTGACATGACCGATTGAATTCACCTTTTAACAGGTGTTTCTAGGTCACACGACCGTTGAAGGGAAAATCAACTGATGTGACCGGTGAATGGGCTCAAAAGCCCATGTTTTAAGGCCCAAATATATGTAACCCCTAAAACCATGAAGGTCCGTGTTACAAAATCAAAAGCCTCGAAGGCCTATAAAATGGATAGTCCAAGGCCCAAAAGGCCCAATAAAGAAGAAAGGCCTACAAGTTAATTAATAGAGAGCCATGATCCAAAAACCCTGAAAGCCATTTATTTTGAGAAAGTTGTTATCCTCTTCGATAAAAGGCCCATGTATAGAGCCCATAAAGCCATGAGGCCCCCAGAGATTTCGACCTCAAAGAGTTTTGAGGTCTAATTCGACTTCATTCCTAGTCGAAAATTATAAAGCCATGAGGCCCCCAGAGATTTCGACCTCAAAGAGTTTTGAGGTCTAATTCGACTTCATTCCTAGTCGAAAATTATAAAGCCATGAGGCCCCCAGAGATTTCAACCTCAAAGAGTTTTGAGGTCTAATTCGACTTCATTCCTAGTCGAAAATTATAAAGCCATGAGGCCCGCCAGAGATTTCGACCTCAAAGAATTTTGAGGTCTAATTCGACTTCATTCCTAGTCCAAAATCATAAAGCCATGAGGCCATCAGAGATTCCGACCTAAAGGATTTTTTAGGCCTAAATCGACCTCAATCGAGGTCGATATCGACTTCAAACATGAATTTCGACCTCAAGGATTTTTTAGGCCTAAATCGACCTCAATCGAGGTCGATATCGACTTCAAACATGAATTTCGACTTCAAAAATTTTTGAAGCCTAAATCGACTTCAATCGAAGTCGAAGCCAATCTCAGAAAGATATTTCGACCTCAAAGGGTTTGGAGGTTTAAATCGTCCTCAATCGAGGTCGAACTCAGTTATAGTAAGACATTTCGACTTCAGGGATATTTGAGGTCTAAATCGACCTCATTCCAAGTCGAAAAGAACAAAGCCATTGGTTTCGGCCTTAAGGGATTTTTGAAGCCTAAATCGACCTCGATCCAGGTCGAAATCGACTTCAAACATACAGTTCGACTTGAAAGATTTTTGAAGCCTAAATCGACCTCGATCCAGGTCGAAATCGACTTCAAACATACAGTTCGACTTGAAAGATTTTTGAAGCCTAAATCGACCTCGATCCAGGTCGAAATCGACTTCAAACATACAGTTCGACTTGAAAGATTTTTGAAGCCTAAATCGACCTCGATCCAGGTCGAAATCGACTTCAAACATACAGTTCGACTTGAAAGATTTTTGAAGCCTAAATCAACCTCGATCCAGGTCGAAATCGACTTCAAACATACAGTTCGGCTTAAAAGGTTTTTTAGGCCTAATTCGACCTCAATCGAGGTCGAAATCGACCTCAATCACTCTGTTCGACCTCGAGGTGTTTTGAACCCCTGTTCGACCTCGATCCAGGTCGAAATCGACCTCAATCACCCTGTTCGACCTCGATCCAGGTCAAAATCGATCTCAATCGACCTCAATCCAGGTCGATTTAGGGCACACAAAAAAAATAGGTGGGGGGGGCATCCCCGACAAGTTTTCTAGGAGTAAAGTCCTTTGGGGACCAATTTGTTCAATATTAATTCTTTAAAAAGGATTAAAAATAAAAAGGCCTGAGCCCAAAAGACGAGATAAAATTGACTAAAATGAGTCAAAAGCCCGATAAGGCATTGAAAACCTTTTGTGAAACTTTTACGAAAACTCACGAAGTTTTCCGAAAAGTTGGGGGGCAAATGATATAGGTAAAAATAGCCCTGAAGAAATAATAAATATAGCATTTATTATTCCATTTATTGGACCTGGTATGGTCCAAAGGCTTGGGCCCTTGAAACAAGCTAGGAAAATAAGTCATAGGATCAATTGGATTTGTAAAATCCAGCCCATCAGCTCTGTTGAAGTCATAGGCCCAGTAAGCCTCTGTTATTAATTAAATTCGTAATTAATTAATAAGGGCTTAATTAAGGCCCGAAAAACCTGTTGAAGGCCATAATCCTAGAAGGATCTAGAAACCCAAACATGGGAGGAGTCCCACAAGAACTTTCACTCCTAAGAGGTTTAGACAACCTTGACACTAGGAGACTTGGCCACCAAGTCTCTTACTTCTAATCTGATTCCAAGGCCTCCATGCGCTTATATAAAGGGTCTAACCCCTCAACCGTAGAACTACGTTTTTGGCTTGATTCTCTAAATACAACAGAGATACGTAGGCAGTTAACGAGAACATGAGGAAATCACGAAACGTTAATGCAGCCATTAAAGCTCGAAATTTCCCCAAACCCTAGCATTAAATACACCTCGTTTTTAATCCGTAACATAATGTTTTCGGGTCTTGATCTGGAATAAGAGATGATATATAATGACTTGCGTATGATATATAATGACTTGCGTATGATGGTGAGAATAATTAATTTCACCGAAAAATGATTGAGCATGTTTTAAATTATGTTAAAGAAATGTCCCGGTGATACTCTGGCACGCGTGACTTTTTTTGTTCGTATCTTTTATGTATTTTTTTAAATATATGGAATGCTTTTGTTAATTGATTGCATATAAATATGCTTTTAGAGAATCATATTTGTGAAATATATCATTGTATATTAGACTTTGCTCTGAATAAGAGTCTGATTCTAATATAAGTACACCTTCGTCACTTTATAAAGAGAAATTGAGAAAACACATAATTACACGAGAAAATTAAAATATATCGTTCAAAGATTTGTATTCACATAATATATTTTAATTTCTTGAGTAATTGATTCAACATGTCATATTGGTTGAGTATTTTTATTTCTTTAGGTGGATTGATATAAATAACTGTAATATTTATCAGATCTTAATTTAGAGCAACCACTATATATAATAACTTGTATATGATTATAATTTCACTGATGAAATGACTGAGTATGCGTTAATTATGTTGTTAAAGATATGTTTAGCAGACACTTCGGCACTCATGTATTGTAGCGACTATATTCTTCTCTTTATAATCTGCTGTGTGTAAATGTATACATGTATGAATAATATTGAGACATTCCGGTTCATGAACAAGTTTCGTAAGAAGACCTATAGTTCATGAATTCTAACTTCAATGACAAAAATCTATACTGTATTATATTAACCAAACTATTAAGAACTTTTTGTTTGAAACATTGAATCATAGAAAATATCTCAGCCGTCCAATTTTAGGTGAAGTAAATAAACGATACTAACCATTCAATTTTAATAAAATTTAATTTTAATATATTATTAAATTTTATGAATATTAATATACTTTTTTTTCATCTTACCTAGATGAACTATAATAAAAAAATCATAACCGTCTAATTTTAGGTGAACCATTGAAACGATCCTAACCATCCAATTTTAATAAAATCTAATTTAAAAAAAAAATATCAATATATCATACATACAACTCTATCATATATTATATTTAAATTATATTGTATATTTTCTAATTTAAAATCCTACTTATCCTATAATTTTTTAATATAATTTACTCACATTCAACTCAATTTTATCAACATTCAAACTCTTTTATTTATTTAAAATTATGACTTATCATTAAATTTTATGAATATTAATATATAAACATTATTGTATAGAAAAATGTAAAAAGAAATTAATACTAAAACAAATTATCATATTAAATGAAATATTTAAATTGTATAAAATAATTAATATATAATTTTTTAATAACATTCATGATTTGCATGGGTTATAAACTAGTATAAATAATACAAAAAGTACATACTTATAAAGTTATACTTATATAATTGGTTGGCAATTTTTTTTAATTTTATTTTTAAATAATATTTTTATATTTATAAATAAAATACATGAATAAATTCATGAGTAATGTTTGCTAACATAATTTATGTATAAGGTTGTAAATAAAATCATGAGACACGAATAACTATTCATGGACTACCATTTTTTTATAATGGAGTTGAACTCAAACAAATTTTTTTGACTTGAATTTAAATTTAATTTTTTTAAATAAATCAAATGTAACGATCGAGATAATTAAATCTATTTGAATAATATGAGGTATATGATTTACATGTTTTAATGTGTTAAGATATGATATGTGGTCATTTTATATGTCTAGTTGACTGCCCGTTTAACTGCATTATGCTTAAGTGTTTTAATTAAGTGATTAATTGATTTTCCATGCTTAATTGAGTAACTGTTTGATTTTTATAAAATTATTGGTGTGTCCAATAATTATGAAATTTTATATGTAGTTTCTATGTGCTTTTAGAGACTTTCTAAAAATAGTGATGTATTTAATTCTAGTCCCAGTGATTTTATATAAATCTTTCATTCCTGTTTTATTCTAGAGATATTACTCTTCTAAATTCCATATTTAATTATTGGAATGTCCAAAAATCATGAAACCTGTTCCAAAATGTTTCTTAAATATTTTGAGACTTGTGAAAAATAAAATTTTATTTTATCCGAGCCCAAATGTATTTTTAAAGATTTTCCTACTCTTATTTTTATTTAAAGTAAGTTAACTTCAAAGATTTTTAGTTAATTATCTATTCATCAGAAAAATATTTCAAAAATATGGAGAAGCTTCTAAATTCATGGTCTTTCTTTTAAAAATATAAAAGTTATTTTTTTACTCTGTTTCTATCAAAATTCGATTTTTGAATTGTTTTAAAATTAGAAAACAGCATATGTGAAGTTACTAGAATGCCCTTGTCTTTGTTTTGTAAAAAGCCACCGCCCACTTTCATTTTCTTTGTTCTGCACTCTTGTTTTCAGGTCGAGTCCTTGTCTCTCTTCCGCGATTCCTTATCCCCATTAATTTCTAGGTCATTCTGCTTATAATTAATTGATTGATGCTAGAAATTGCTTGATTCTTGTGTGTTTCCTCTCTCGAACCTTGCATGTAACCGTATATATATGTGTATATATGTGCTGCGTGTATGGGTTGTTCGAATGGTGGAGTTGCATGCAAGGCTTTGTAATAACATATCTATGTTCCGAAGCTTGGTTTGGTGTTGTAATTNGGATTTGTGTTGTAATCGATTTTTGGTGAAGCTTCGTGGAAGGAAGCTCTGAAACGAGTACCCCCGAAGCTTTACCCCACCGGCGGTGAACCTCCGGTGAGCCGGTGGAAGGGCGATGATGGTACACCTGAGCCTAAGACCCCTTAATTACCAGTCTATGTTTATGTTTCGATGTTAGTTGTTTATTGCGAGTTGCATGCTAGTTGCCGAGTGGAATCGGAAGTTATTTNAGACCCCTTAATTACCAGTCTATGTTTATGTTTCGATGTTAGTTGTTTATTGCGAGTTGCATGCTAGTTGCCGAGTGAAATCGGAAGTTGTTCGACCGGAAATTGTGATGACTTGCTTTGATTCTTGCTGCTACTTTGATTAATGGCTATGATATATGTAAATTCTAGCTGTCAATGGTTGCATGCGNATATATGTAAATTCTAGCTGTCGATGGTTGCATGCAGGAATTTCGAATTATATTAGATTTTTCGAACTATATGCATAATTATGCTTTGTTTTGTAATGAATTAATATATGAATATTAATGCGAGTTTGATATTAATTAATTGTAACTAAAGCTATTCGAATAAGGTATGAATTGTTTTGATTAATTAGTTGAGTTATGAAAATTTTCGAATATATAATGCTCGAGTTTTCAATATAATGGTGTTGTAGTAATGGAAGCCTTATGACATGTTGGCACCTAATTGTTAAATTATGGTTGCGGATATGGTAATATATGATAAGTCGAATAAGTAGGAATGTGTAAGCTAATAATTGGTTAGCAAATTGAGTTAAGTGAATTATTAATTGCTATGATTTGTTCGAAGTGCTATATGTACATATGTGATTCTACTTGTCTAGTTAAATAAGTTGAGTTGGAAATATCAATTATGTGATTTATGGGATGGATCATGCTATGCGGAATTTGCAAGATATAGTAGCTAGTACATGGATTTCATTTGAGTAGGGTTAATTGTTAATTGCTATGTGCTACTTAAATGCTTTACGTATGTTT
>QRFB01000244.1:93731-106553 GCA_008931105.1 Oenanthe javanica | reverse complement strand
AGAGGATCATTACATCATTATCCAGTGAGAATTTCTTATGACACTTATTAACATGTAGATTCTCACAACGGGTCTGTCCAGTGCCTTGCATTGAGACATGCACTTGTGTTCTTGACTTTAGTATCACCATACCTATGACCAATGAGATGTGGTCATCAGTCAACAAACATGCTAGTCTTATTGCATTATTATTGTCCTTAAATAATAATACTCGACTAGGGACTTTTAGGAATAAAATACTATTCATATAATCTCATTTTTAAGTCACATACTTAAAGATATATATTACGTATTAATATTCCAAGGACATTTATTATGCTTTTAATTTATAACGCAGTAAATAAAGATATAATAAATATTAATTAAATAATCTAGTAAAACATAATCCTTAATTGTTTTCAATAAAACATTAAAAGTATTGTCTCTAGGACACCAATACTAACACCAAGGACATCTGTTGCGTGTTTCTACTATTTGTATTTGTGATCATACAATATTAACTTAGAAATTATTGTATATAAATAAATGGAAAATGAAGGATTATACTGTGAAGGTTAATTAGGGTAATAACTTATAAATACAACAGAAATACAATTTAAGAGTAAAGTGCACTTCGTGTACGCGCAGTTTGTGTGTCAGATCACTTGGGATACCAAACTTCAAAAACTATCACGCGCTATACTGCACTTCTTAACGCCCTAGCACTTTACTGATTTCCGTCTAATTGGACTAACGCCGTGATTTTTTACAAGGGTATTTAGGTCAGTTAATATTCTAACGGCTCTATCAGCTATATATACATACACTTTACCCCTTTCATTCCTATTGTTGTTCAAAACCCTAATTAAACACAAAAGGCTCGTGAATAACAAGAATGGCTCATCAAGACATGCCTGAAGCTGATACTATTTTGGATCTTGCTTGTGATTGTTATCGTATGAGCGTGGAGAAGACTCGTTGGTATAGAGTGAACGCTGGCAGGAGGTATAGGTCTTGTGAGATAGGTAGGTGTGGGTACCATGTCTAGATCGATGAAGAACCACTGGGGGCTCGTACTTTAGAGATAATTAAGGAGTTTCAAGAACAAGCGATAAAGAGGGATGATGTATTTTTTCGCAAGCTGGATCGAATGAGAGAGAAGCATGAGGCTGAGATTTCTCGAGTGAAGAAGAAGCAGTTGATGATGGAGGCTGCCATGTTCGTGCTTTTTTCTGCGATGATGAACATGGTGGTTACTGCATTCCCAGACATGGTCGATGAGTTTGATGACATTGAAGAGATTGATGAAGAATGAAGAAGATGATGGGTCTGTCTAAGCTTGTTTTGTATTTGGTTATTATGTAAGATGTTTGAATGAATGTAATGACTATGTGTCTATAATCATTAATTTTCAATGTAATGACTGTGTTTCTTATCCGTTTGATCCTAAACTCATGTACATAATTTAGCTTGATAAACTGAAGTAATATTTGATAACTAAGAAACAATAATTAAACTAACTGATAAATATTGTCAATAGATAGATAGATAACATAACATGGAATATTGTCAAAAGATACATATTGTCAAAAGATGCACATTGTCATTGAAAGCATAGCCAAAAGATAAACTGTCATAGGTTACAATGTCAACATATCTAAATAAAAGCCACTGGATTGTCCTTCAATTTAGAGTGCATTTCTCTTCTTTTGGACTCAAGTTTTGCCCTGGTAGTGGTGGTGACCTTGTTTCCTTGACTAGTAGACTTTGGCTGAATTCTAAGTGTAGTATTCTTAACTTTTGCAGGAGCTTGATTCTTTTTGAACACCCCACCTTGAGTGCCCTCATGTGCTCCTCCACCTGCCTTAGTAGCTTGACTGCCCTCAGTTGCTCCCCCACCAACCTTAGTAGCTTGACTCTCATGTACTCCTCCACCAACATTGGGATCAGGATTCTCAAGAACTGCATTACTAGCATTCTCATTTGATGCAGTTGTTGTCTTTTTCTTCCTTTGCTTCACAACTTTTTCACATCCATTAGCTCTATCAGAAGCCTATAAAAAAATAGGACATATATAAGTATCAGATTCAATGAATAAAATAAAATTAAAATTGATCAAAATCAAAAGCTGACCTTTGTTGGGCATGTCCTTATATTATGACTATACTCAGTGCAGTAGCTACATTTGACAAGAGTGTTTTGTCTTTTCAATCTGGTTGCATCAGCACCAACTATGTCAGATGCCTTGTTCCTTTTTTTTAGGCCTACCTGTTTGAGGCTTCACTTCTGGAGGAAGAGGTTTTGGATATGGTGTTTCCTTCCATTCCTCTTCACCACAAATGGGCTCTACAATGTATTTGTAGCACTCAAGAAAGACATTCTTACTATAACATTGATGAATGAAAGGTTCAAATTGTTTCTTACTCCATGCTATACATGCACAAGCATGATAGCATGGGATGCCTGATAATTCCCATTTCCTACATGCACATTTTTTGGCCTCTAAATCAACAACCATCTCATACCCACCTGCTGTCATGGTCACTAAATACCTTGCACCACCACTCCAAATCACATGGCATCCTTTGCTCTGGTCAATAGCCCTGAAATATATTTAGTTGTTAGTTAATGTACTAGTTCTTAGATAGAAAAAATGTAAATGCACAAAAATAATTTACTTGTTTAGTCTCCCCATTGCATTAGGGCAGATAGGATTAAGAAGATAGTTATTCTGCATTTTGTCTCTTCTTTGTTGAATCCTCCTCATGACATCTGTGTGAATGGACTTGAGCATAGTAATTATTGGGAGGTCCCTATATTTCCTGATGGTACTATTAAATACTTCACAATGGTTATTAACAAAGATGTCACTCTTGCAAATTATCCTGAATGCACTCCTACTCCACTGTGTTCTAGTCTGTGGTGGCCCTAGCTGCCAACCACAAACACATTCTAACACCTATTCCTTTATGATCTTTCCACATGTTCCTATATAAATGCATCACACAGAATATGTGCTCAGCATTGGGAAAAATAGCTTCTAGTACATTTATAAGGCCTTACAAAATAAGGTATAAACTGCATTATTGCATGCTACATTATACTAAAATAAAGTGCATAATGAATAAGGTAAAGATAAGCACCTTTTGCCTGTCTGATATAAATGCCCATCCTCCATCATTTTCAATGTGAAGATCAACCTTCAAACTCTGTAGAAACCAGTTCCAACTCTCGCTGTTTTCAGCTTCAATAACTGCCCAAGCTATGGGGTACATTCCATCATTGTCATCTGTACCAATTACAGCTAGTAACTGGCCTCCATATGGCCCCTTCAAATGGCAACCATCCAAACCAATGAGAGCTCTGCAACCAGGCCTAAACCCTTTCTTCAATGGCCCAAAATAAGTGTAAAATCTCTTAAACCTCTTTCTTCCATCCTTCACTTCTTGTTCTTCAAGTAGCAATTGTATAGTACTATCAGGCATAACTTTCAACAGCTCAGTACCATATTCCCATAATTTTCCATATTGATCAACATGTTTACCATTAATCTTCTCCAATGCCTTTCTCTTAGCCCTAGCTATTGCATAGATTGAAACATGACAATTCCAGTCATTCACCACTTTCTTCAGAAATGATTGTAAAGGCCATATGGGATTCATCCTTATATCATCCTCATACTGTTCAGCAATCCATCTAGAATTTATCTGTTTCTGGTGGAAAGTCTGTGTGCATGTATACTTTGGATTATACACCTTTATTTGGTAGGTGTCAGTCCTCTGCATCTTTAAAGCATATATTTTCCATTCACATATAAACTTCACCCTTTTACCATAATGCCTGCATTGTTTGATTGGCCTCCTCTCCATTATTGCTTGTTTTTTGACTGCATCTCTAAAAATCTTAGAAGTTGCAAACATCATACCCAACTGGAATTTTAGTTTTCTCATTTCTGTCTTGTGGTTAAAGACTGGATATGAAATCTCATCTTCATCAGTGCTATTGCAAGCCATCCTTTCTTCTTCACTATCTGCATAGTTACTAGACAAATCAGATGCATACCCTCCTTCATCTTCACTAACATTGTTCCCTTCACTATCTTTGGTTGCACCTGCATTGTTTACATCTTCAGCCTCATTACCTTTTTCATTAGCTTTTTCCTCAGTAGCTTTTTCATTAGCTTATTCCTTACCTTTGTCTTGCTTGACCTTCCTTTTTTCTTTTTCTTGACTCTTTCTCTGTTTTTCCTTCCAAAGATTGCAGACTTCTTCATCAGTGCTGTCAAGATTGGATGAATCTGAATGAAAACTACAGTCACTCAACTCATCTGGATCCTTTTCTGGAATGTAATCCTCATAATTATCCCCATCACTCTCCAAATTTCCCCCACCATTAACAACAGTGTCTCTGGCATTATCAACAGTTTCTCTGGCATTATCAACATATTGAATGTCTGGATCTTGGGAAGGTGCAAATTCTTGTGTAGGCAGTCCATCAATATCCACAGCTAGAATTAGCTTTATAGTCAATGAATACACATATATAACTCTCCCAGGTGGCATTAATTAACACATCTCCATTATTTCACTATCAGACTCTAAAGGCCACAATCCCTTATCCATGTCAGTTCTTGGCCACTTGAAGAAGAATGAGTGACCGCCTACCTCACCACATTCTTTTGACATTGACATCAATTCAAGAAGGCTCATAGTGTCAATATCACACAAGTCAATATAATCTACTACTCCACCTATATATTCTTTAGGAAATTCAGTCAAATTCCCTCCATGAAAAAGTTTTATAGTAAACAAATTTGGATAGTCTGCAAGAAAAGGTGAAAATTTACAGACATATGAACAAGTAGGACCAGTAGAATATAAGAAACAAGAAAGTTACAGACATTGGAATATACAATTTAATACATATACATATTTAATTATCCTATACAAAGGAGAAGCAGACAGAAAACATAATACATATTTTTAAAAATTATATATAGTTTTAGTTTGCATTGTAATAAGTTTTTTATTGTATAACCTGTAAATTAAATTTTTTTTTTTATAAGATAATATATTTAGTTGTAATTAATAAATTTATATAAACTAAATTTTTTTGACATGTAATACATTCAAAAATTTATTAATATTATCATCTATTTTTTTTAATTTTTAATATTTACTTTCATACCTCCAAATGAAAAATTAGTAATAGAATACAATTATAATATATAAATTTTAAAATCACAATATTTTGTTTTCATATTAATAAAAAGAATTTGAAATAGAGTATATGCAATCTATAGTTGTTATTTTCGATCGTAAAATTAAGTTATAATTAATTTTTATTACAACTGCATATAGTTTAAATTAAATATTTATTTTAAAAATTTAATAAATTGAAAATAAAATAATATAAATTTATCATATTAACACGATTATAAAATGACTATTGACTAAATTATATCCGTATATTTTTCATTACTCTTATAAAGAAATAATTATAACATAACTGGTCATATTTTTTTAATAAAAAATTAGAAGAATATAATAAACCCGTGATAGTATTAAGTATTAAGATATGTAGCACCTTAGGCTTGTTAAAATCCTTTTAGCTTTGTTCCACAAATATCTAATTTTTTTTATTTCTGCCAAACATACCACTATAATAGGCAGTTTAGAGTTTAGACTTGAGCATAGTCAAGAGACTCCATAGACTCCATAGAGATATTAAAGAGTGTTAAGGATGTTAGCTTGGATCCAGTAGAAGATAATTGGCCCTTGGAATTAAAGAGACTTCATAGAGATATTGTTAAACTTTGGGATGCTTGCAATGTGTCATTACTGCATAGATCACATTTGTTTTTGTTATTTAAAGGTGACCCAAGTGACTGTATATGCATGGAGATAGAGCTTTAGAGGCTGTCATTCCTCAAGTAAAAAAATTCTAATTATGATCAAACTGTGCAAGATGCCTTAACTTCAAGGTAAGGCCATAGGTCAAATATTATATTACATAGAGCCTTACATTAGAATTCTATATGTCCATCAAAGAGAATCAAAATCATGCTTTAAAGCATGGGCTACCACTTGTCCGTATAAAGACTTCGCTCGGAAACCTCAGGATTGCCTCTCGGTGATCCTACCTACATTTCAAATAAGCCCACCTTTTCTTTAAGAGAAGCAATTTCAGATTCTGCGCCATGCAACAAATCATTACTTTCCTCTACTTGTTTCATGATCGAGTCCAAAGACTCTGATGCAGATTTTTCTAGACGGTTTGCTTGCTCAACATTGATCTCTAATTCTTCAAACCTTTTCTTCCACTCTTCCAGCAGATTATGTGCATAAGATTCAGTCATTCTAGCAACCTCGATCTCTACATTAAGCTCTATTGCAGCTTCATTTTCCCTTTTTCCTCGTGCTCTTGTGCTTTCTCAAGTTGTTGTTTCAGTGTTTCTACCTCTGATTTAAGCTCCATTGCAATGTTTCTCTGATTGCTAGCCTCCACTTCAGCGTCTTTTACTATCCCATTTGCACACGCTTCAGCGATTTTGGCAGTCTCCAGCTAAACATTTAGTTTCTCTACAGCAGCCTTTGTTTTTGCTAGCTTCTCCTCATAAAAATCATCTGCTTTCTGAAGTTCTTTCAATGCCTCTATCTCTGATTTAAGCTGCAACACCAATTTACTGTAATTATTGGCCAATTCAAAACCTTTTGCTTTCTCACATCTTCAAGTAAGGATAGCACAGGAAACCACCTTCAATGACATGCTGCCAAAACTTCTAAATATAAACAAACAAATAAATGAGAGTTAAGGATTAAAGTTAAACTTTGCTCATGACAAACAATCAAAATTCATCTGTAGACATGCTCATGATACCATTTTGATAAAACTAAATCCCTCTAATACTTTTCATTTGCTTATATTTTGATGTCAAAGAAAGATCCAAATTTATCTTCAACCTCCCTGAAGAATAGTTTTACTGGAGCATGATCACAGAAAATGATTATTACCATAGTCAAGAATATATTATCAAGTATCTCATAGTATACCTGAAATGTAGCTTTTGAACATGGATATTTAAACTCAATGCTATTATGTCTGTCATCTGGATACAGTGGTCTTGCCAGAAGAAGAAGTACCGGAGATGACCCCGATTTAAATTGTCCGATATCCATCCAAGTTTCCCATGCTTAGTACTAATAGCCGCGACTATAGTAACTATAATAAGCTCACGTAGCTTCCAAGAGCGACTGTGGTGAGCCAAAGAGCACTGAAGTTCACTAAAAATTTCCTAAAATATCCATAGCAAGCTCAAGATATTGATATTTTTTCCAATCACATATACAGATTATCTAAAATAAATAATTTCAAAAGAGAAATTAATAACATATTGACATATATATTTATTTTTTTCATGTGTGCTTGAGCAATGTTTTCTGGTGAAACGGTCCAATTGTTATAATCTTCACTTTAGTTCCAGCTATAATAACATTTAAAAAGAGACAAAAACGCTAAGCAATCAAGAGTTAAAAAGCCTACCCATATAAGATTGATACACCACAAATCTTCGATATTTATAGTTACCAGGTCACCAATAAGATTATAGATATGGTTCTAGAGAACCACATGCAACAACTTGAAAGTTTTATGCTCTATTTGGTTGTGGAATGGAATGGAAAATTGTGAATAAAGCTAAAAGTGGAAGAACAGAATATATATACGCCAGCTGCAGCTGCAGCTGCGAACCCACTGCCCCCCTCTCCATCAGCAGTAAATATAGGAGCACCGTCAAAGAAAATAAAATGTACCAACATCACTACGTACTAAACTTGACTATAATTGTATTTCATATTATAGCTTCCAATTAGCCTTGCTACTACTACAGTATTAATAATTTACCGAGACATCATTATCAAGAACACCAACACATGCAATAGTTAAAATATTCCGACCCTTGATGACAATCCATTGGCAGGTTACATAAATTACCTTAAAGTCAAAAAAATTTCTGCAACCCTCCATCAATGAAAGGCTAGGAAACCCCCTTCAGTTTACACCAATCGCCTCATGCAAACACAATACAAAGATTAAAAATGATAGAACTTATAATAGCATCAAAAATGCAGCTGGTATTCAAAACCAATTATAAGAGAACCGTTTATAGTTGTCACAGTACATATTTTACATACAAAAGTTCGCTTAAAAACTGTTCCTTGACATTAAAATAATAGAGGCCATTATGTCAGACCTTGCGATGAAAGCAGTAGTGTCACAGATGCAATGTTATATCAATGGACAGAGCTGATCATATCATTCTGTGGGTACTCCATATAAAAACACCATCTTCAGTGCACGGTTCTAACCTCAACATCGTTCTGTGGATACTACATATAAAAAACTTATAGTTTCTGAGCTCCTCGGCAAATATTATATTTGCTTAGCCAAACAGACCACCTGTCCCGAATTCCCTTTGCTGCAACTCTTGCCTTCGTTGCTCTTCAAGAGGATCCGGACTCTTCAGTACTCTTCATGTATGTCTGGAAAAAATCAATGTAGATTTGATCGAATAGCCAAATAATATGTATAAAAGCACATGCGATTACAAAATGGTGGGATCTGCATTCTCCAATTACAATTGCCTAGAACATACCTGTGTTGAGCATGATGAGCAGGAAAAGTAGGCATGAAATCTTTGGATTTGGGAAGAGGAACTTCACGGAACCACTCATGTCTAAGTGCAACATCAGCTGTTATACTCTGTGGCTCTGTGCATTCAACAAAGCAAGAATCAGTAGCTACAATATAATGTCAATTATAATAACCTACAACAGGGATGTAAAATACATNAGTAGCTACAATATAATATCAATTATAATAACCTACAACAGGGATGTGAAATACATACCTTCTCCGGGTTGTAAGTTAAGAATTTGTTCAATAAGTCAAATCCAGCATCAGAGAGAACTGGACCAGTGAAAGATGTAGCTGGGAACTTCCAACGAAGTAGATTGTACCTGGGAAAAAAAATGCATCTCTATTTAATGTACAGATGATAGAAGTCTCTCCTAACTTTCACCAGTGGCGAATATATGAAAGAAATAAAGTGAAGAGACACACACAAACACATGAAGAGAGTGAGAGAGATACCCATTCCAGGAACTTGATAGTCATTGACGATCTCAAAGTTCTTGTAAGTGTAACCAACAAAGTTAACATCCTTCGACGAAAGCATCTGCATATTTAGAAAGAAGAAATTAGAAATAAGCATTGTGCAGAAGCAATTGTTACCATTAAATCAATTGACTTATTCTTAGTTTCAGAATTTGAAGGAGCAGCGGTTCCTGACATGGTTCACATTTAGAAAGAGCATTAGTACATCAGAGAGAGCAGTAGCACCAGCAGGAACATGAACGATGCGACTATTATCAAAATTATGTAAGTATTATGCTTTATACAATACATCTAGGGCTGTATCTGTAAGGATATTCAATCCTCCTGTGCTTTATACATTGTATATGAAATTGCTTGATTTTTATATTATTACATATTTGGTGATTATAGACACTTCAATATTATTACATAATTGTCACCGTTTGAACTGCAACTCCTTCGTCAGAATAAAAAAAAAATTACATACTTTTTATACTTCAACGGGCATAATAGATGGAATAACAACAATCCTTCCAAGAACACGACAATTCAAGACTCATATTAAGAACATTACTACTACTACTATCCCACACATGATTTATTCCCATACAACAATAAGATAATTAATCAGTTCAAGACCAACCCAGATAGCAAGCAGTGAATCAGACACCAACAGAACACAACTGCAAAAACAAAAGGAAAATAGAACGAATAACATGCAACAGTTCAAGATCAAACCAGATAGCAAGCAGTGAATCGGACACCAACATGACAACTGCAAAGACACNCACAAAGGAAAATAGAATGCATAACATGAGACAGTGAGACATGGGCACCAACACTCATTCATATTCAATTTCAGATTCAGCACTCTGAAGCCACTCAACAAATGGTTTGACATTCTTCCAGATCAAGGAGTCTTTACCGTTGCCATTTAAGCCCTTTTCGTACCACTCAACTATAAACTCTTCTTCAAGCACATCACTGTCGTACGAAACTTTCAGAGCCAAAGCCACTTCCTTCACTGCCATAATTTTGTAGGATATATAATTTTGTACTTTATAATAAAGCATAATACTAACATAATATGATTAGAATATAGTTTACTTTAAAAACATGTTCACGGAACTTCCAAGACAATTATTAAGACAAACGTGAAGCTAACAAACATTACATCAAGCATATATTCTACCTTCTACAGTTCTACCAAGTCTGAACAATGATATTTATGAAGTTGTTTTAAATTAATAGTAGATAAATACCATAAAGCTGAGAATTAAGATTAGATTTGAAAGTTTTGACACCCTCGACATCTTAAACAAATACGTTACTATCCACCGATTTACAAAGTAAAAAAACACCTAACAAATATTAATTCCAACAACATAGTTGCGATTGAATGAACATATGATTGATCACATCCATTCTTTCTTCTCCCGGTAACTATCAAATACTAAACAAAATTAATATAATAAATAAAATGAATTATATAAGATAAATATAAACTTTTTCCCTAAGTGCAGTGATGAAAGAAAGAACAAATAACGTTACCCGATTGTTTGGAAGAATCCGAATCCATGATTTCTCGTGAGAAGAACAGGCAGATTATTTATTGTGCGAAGAACATGCAGATTCAAATCATCACACAAAAAATCGTTCCTCAAACTGAAAACAAACAAAAACCAAATATTCATTTAGTATCAAATCATCTGAGCATATGATACATTACACAAACAATTAATCAACGAATAAACTGCATCATGATTCATGAACAATGGCCATCAGACAATAAAAACAAAAACAGGAGTGACGAAACTACACACCATAACCAAACATACATCGATCAGTACAAAATAATGCAAAAAATGATAAAAATAAATAAATAAATAAATATACCGGCATCGACATCAAACAATGAAACCTGGTTGATTTGAAGATTCCAGATCCATGGCTCTGTCTTACGTCGTGATGAACGGAATGATCCGACTGAAAACAAACACACATCAAACCAATCAGCAAAAAAAAATGCAGGACAAAAAGACGGAAGCCAGGAATATACCAGCACAAAAAACACAAAATATTCATATAAAAAAATACAAAGATCGAGATGGCAATGATTATTGAATGTATTATTGAAACTGAAAATCAGAATAATTTGAGCAAAAAAGAACGAATGAATATGTATTTTGATTCCTGTTTTTGATATATGATATTGATTTTGAAAATAATATGGAAAGGTTTTATTTTGAATTTAATTTAATGGGTAGGTACGAAAAATATGGAAAGTGGATAAAAATTTGATTTGAATATTTTTTAATTTGATTAAAATGTCAAAAATGCTTAAAAACTAATTAAAATGAATTAAAAAAATGCTAAACGGGTTGACCCGTCGGTAACTCATTATTTACCCAAGTTTTGGCAGCAATTATTAAGAATATATAGATATAGATTTACATAAATACAACTACTATATACTGCTCTAGTGTATCTTCATATTCGAAATAAAAATTATATCACAAAAAACATGTTCGTAATAATTTTAAATAGGAGCTCATTTTATAATAAGCACACTAAGGGGTCATTTTCACACACACAAGAACCGACTGAACTGGAAACATGCAGAAGAATGGTTATACAAGTTAATCAGCTAGGGGCATAAAGAAAATCATTAATAATCTATTAGAAATTATAAATAATTAGAAAATTAATGAAAAGTAAAAAAAATTATATTTTTAAAATATAGAAGATAAAATTAGATACACGTGCATATTTTTAAAATATTTTTAGGACTTGTAACTAATTTATTAGAGAATTTACAAGATAAATCATTTTAAAAGACAATAAAGCTTTAAAAATCATTGGAGTCCAAATAAAATAAACTCATATTTTTACAAAGTCTCTAAATACTCAAAGAACATTATAGAAAAGATTTCATGATTTTTGGATACTCCAAGAATTTTATAAAAATCTAAAAATTCTTGAAAATAGCTTTTTAAAATTAAATAAAACTACGTACAGCCTACAGATTATATAAACACAACACGTAGCCAACATGTGT
Source organism: Oenanthe javanica (assembly GCA_008931105.1). NCBI lineage: Eukaryota > Viridiplantae > Streptophyta > Magnoliopsida > Apiales > Apiaceae > Oenanthe > Oenanthe javanica. The sequence continues at coordinate 94,363 of QRFB01000244.1, read as the reverse complement.
TTAGATAAAAATGACACATTAAATTGGAACAAAACTTTTATTATAAATAATACAAATTTTATAGGCATTATATTTTTCATTCATCCGTAATTATTTTTCATCCAAATGAATTTGAAAATTATAAAACAAATTAAAAAATAGAAATAAGTATATAGAAATAACCGAAATATAAGAGTATATATAATAGATAATTATATTATAAAATTCTCATGATAAAATGAAAGTGGAGTTTCTCCCCTTGTCAAAAAAAAAAAAGTGGAGTTTCTCCCTCCAGTTTTATAAAGAGTTAGACCAAAAATAAATGTAAGTCCACACTATTATCTTGACCCGATCTATCTATATATTATATAATACTACAACATCAAGTTTTGAGGAAATGATTTTATTCATCTATTAAATTACTAAAATACCCTCATAAGATATATATAATTATAAATTTAATCAAATTAAAATTATTACCTCTAACTTCTTCATAATAAATACATATTAATTTAACATTCTCATTAATCATTATTATACTACATTTATTAATATATACTAATTATTTTCTAATTAATATATCTTTATATATATATATATATATATATATATATATATATATATATATATATATATATATATATATATATATA
>QRFB01000244.1:32198-43118 GCA_008931105.1 Oenanthe javanica | reverse complement strand
TATCAATCGATAAGTCATCAATTATCAATCGATGGATATAAAGATCAATCGAAGAAGAATATCAGTTGATGGATAAAAGGAAGGATCAATTAATATGCTTAACAGCAAATTATCAATTGATTGTGACAACACAGAAAGACTATCTGTTGTAGATCCAGAGGACAAAAGCACACCTGTGGAAGACAGTCTAGGACGGCTGTGAAGACTCAATTAGAAGCTGTCTTTCAAACCTTTTTTCTAAAATGGAAAAGGGTAAAAAGAAGGTAGGTAGAAACAATCCTAGAATAGGAATTGTAAAAACACACTTGTGGTATATAAACAAGTGTGGTAGCATTGTTAGAAAATATACAAGTTAGACAATATTTCTTGAATCAACTGTTCAGCCTTAGAGCACTTTGTAAGAATAGTTGATTTATTTTCTAACCTTGTAAAAACGAAGTTAGGTTTCTTTTAACCTAGGAACATTGAGCAAAAATATACACTGATGGAAAAACCAATCCATCAGTAATTTTAAATCTCTTTATTCAGATTTATTTTCAGTTTTAAGTTGTTCAAACATATTCTCTCTAATTCTCAAACATCAGTAACAAATATTAAAAGAAGCAAAAAGTTTTAATATTTGTATTCAACCCCCCTCCCCTTCTACAAATATTGGCATAGTTCTGGGAAATAACAACACTAATATCCGAAATTCCATCAAAATATATTTAGTGAATATTTTTTTTATATTTAAATATTCACCTCTTCAGCTCATAAAAATTTGAAAATAAATTACTTGAAATTTATGTAGGTTACAGTCTCCCCTCCTTATAGGATCCTGTCCTCGGAATCAAGTTTGACCCGCAAATAGTTTAGGATACTTCTTTTTCATTTCACTTTCTAATTCCCACATATCTTCTTCCACTTTGTGTTTTTCTCCACACAACCTTTACAAATTTGATATCTTTATTTTTCAACTTTTGCACTTTTTCATCGATAATCTCCACCAGATACTCTTTATAAGTCAAATCAGCACTAATTTCTAAAAATTCATAATTTATAATATGACTTTCATGGAATTGGTAAGATTTTAAAACATATATATTAAATAGGGGTGTTCATGGGTTACAAAACCTGATTAAACCGACCCTTATTTCGACCAATTTAACCAAAAATAAAAAACCCGATATTAAGTTGGGTTAAAAAGAGTTTAACCCGGATTAATTGGGTTGGCTATGGGTTGAAAATTATTTTGACCAACCCAACCCAACCCAACCTAATCCGATACGAATATATTATATGCTACATAATATATAATTACATCCGATATTTTATACTTTCATGATAATTTATATATTAGATATTAATTATATATTTAAAATTTTATATATTTATTAGATTAGTTATAAGATTTACTATTTATGAACATATTTCGTTAATGTTATTTTAATTTTGTTGTCATTTATGTTGAGATAGTAAATTTTATTATCACATTTTATGTTAAGATATGTGAAAATATAAAATTTTAATATTCGTTATAAACCGATCAAACCGACTAACCCAACCCAAACTGATTTAAAGTGGGTAAGGATGGGTTGTAGAATATTTTTTAACATAACAGGTTGAAAATTTCCAAACCGAACTAATTGGGTTAGGAAGAAAAAATGACTAAAACCCGACCAACCCGACCCATGTACACCCCTAATATGAAACACATCATGCACATGTCGAAGTTCAGGTGTGTGACGCCCTCCCAATCCGGGGTGAAAATCGGGGAGCAGTGGCGGAACCAGAATTTTAAGATAGTGGGGGCTCAAAATTTTAATATAAATAATTTTTTCTTTATTGAGAAAACACCAAAACTCATCGTGATCTCAAAAATGAGGTCCATGTTATCAAATAAGTAATCAAAACTAAATCTATATTGAAGTCTTTGTGAAACTTAACCTCTATCTCATCCCATTGCTATCTCATATTATTAAGTAGGAAAAATATGTGATAGGTTTTGCTTTTGATTTTTAAATGCCTGAAATTTTCTTATACCTTGGTTGTGAAATCAGTGGAAGGAACACTTCTAATGTATTTTTCTAATTTTTAGTTATTATGAAAATATAAATAGTGTGCCCTCTCCGACTTAAGTAAATGACACTATAAAAAATATGGCTCCCCGATACATAACATAACCAAACAAATTCACTTAAAATGTTTACTCGATTATGACTAGGCATCATATTAGCAAAGGGTTAAATATCAACTGGGTGACTGACTGCATCCGGATGTATCAAGTAGGTGACTGATTACAAATTTGACTCAATGTAGTTACTGATTAAATCTTTTTGAATCAACCATTAAAGTCAATATATGTGATTTTAGATAATTTGACATTTACACACATTTTTCTTAAATCCTTTTACATCCAAATGAAAGGTTATGAATTCTAGTATTTTAGATAATTTTGTTAGGTTTTTAAAATTTTATCTAGTATTTATTTTTAATTTTATACTTGTTTTATTTGATTTAAATAAAAATAAATAGTAGATAAATTTTTTAAAATCGACTAAATTGCAGTTTAATGGCCCGAACTATTTTATTTTTGCAGAAAAATGGCCAAATTATAAAACTTGCCAGTATAGTATCCAAACTATTTATTTTTGGCCACTTGATTGCATTCCGTTTATTCCATCTAACAGCCGTTAGTTAATTTCGTAATTAAAATATAAAATGAGGGTTATAAAAGTAAAATCATACATATATAGTATAATATATTCAATATATTACCTCATTCCCCCAAAACAAACCCTATTCCTCAACCACGACGATCGTAAGTTGGAACCCTGAATCAATCGAAGCAAATCGAAGCAAATCGGAGTAAAACAGGGGCAATGACGTGGATACTGAGGACAAATGAAGATGCACACAAGTATAAACCCTATGAGTCTCCTGAATATCATAGTAAGATATCACTTATTCCGTATATAGTGGCATGCATGCATATATGTCGAATTGGTGTTAAAAATTAGGGATTTTCCTGTTGAAGCATTCTTAGAGTTGCATAGGTATATATTGTTACTTTTTTTGCACTCATACGTGGCTAAATCTATGTGTTGTTTTAGTTTGATGATACTCGTTTAATTTGCATATATGAATTCATATATTGTAGTTTATTTATATTTTTAAATATTATCAGGTGCCCAACAATTTCCAATTAAGCTTTATTATGATGGTAAATTTGAAGAAAATCCAAAAAGATATACTGGGGGTTCATTAGTGTATGTAGATTGGTGCGATTCGGATGAAATAAGTCTATTAGAAATTAGTAGTATGTTAGTAGAGAGTGGTGCATCAAGGGGGTATTACAAGTTGTGGTATAGGCTTCCTGAGACTACTATGGAGAAAAATTTGTTTGAGTTAAATACAGATGTTGATCTTATGTTGATGTGTACACTAATTAATCCCAAGAAAATGTATATTGAGATATATATGACGAACACCGAACCAATAAGTGTTGTAAAAGATAGACCCCATACTCAAGGAGAAATACACATGGAAAATCCTTTTCCAGATTTCACTCAAGGTGAGTTTGAGACTGAAAACCAAATTTTTGAAGGTGAAATGGGAGATGATAGTGATGATGACACGTTTTATTCTGATGAATCTAATCAAGATGACAATGATGATGATCTGCTCTTTGATGAATTTATTGATAATGTAAATAATGTGGAGCCTGAGATGGATGACAAGGTGGAAACAGATGATGAAAGTGTTTATGCTGGGAGTGATGAGGAGAGGATGGCGGTAAATTCTAGTGATGAAGATGAGAGAAGTTTTCCGGTGTTTAATGAGGAAGTGGACATGGAGAAACCAGTTTTTGAATTAGGAATGATATTTAGAAGTTCTTTGATATTTAGGAAAGCGGTTAAAAATCATGTTGTTTTAGAGAGGAGACCAGTTGTGAATTTTAGGAATTATGGGAAGAAAATCAAGTACTTGTGCCAATCACCTTGCAAGTGGAAGGTGTATGCTAACCGGTTTAACAAAACCAGCACCTACCAGATAAAAGCATTGAACAACCACCACACTTGTATGCCAACATTCAAACAGAAGCAAATTAACTCAGCATGGCTAGCAGAGCACTATAAGAAAGAAATAAGAGTGAATCCAGGAAGCAAATTAACCCTTTTGATATCACCATTATTTGGAACTTTGCTTAATTCAGCAAATTAATTCATGCTACAGCAAAGATATGTACATGAAGGTAAAACTCTCATTTAACCCTTTTGATATCACCATTATTTGGAACTTTGCTTAATACGTTGAAAACAGCTTTACAATTGTACATTAGACCAAATTGTCGGGCCTGAGTTTTGGCAAGAAACTATATAACCAAAGCCTCTACCTCCGAATGTCAAAGTTCCTACTGGTAGACAAAAAAAAAAGGAGAACAACTAAGAATGACATCCCTGAAGACACTAAAAAACTAAGTAAAGTTGGTACTATTGTGAATTGTACCTATTGCAAAGCCCAGGGTCATAATGCAAGAACATGTGATGCTAAGGTATTAAATTTCATATCTTTTTTATAATTGCATAGTTTATGCAACTTATTATGATTTTTGTGGATAAAATTATAGAAAAATGACCTCCTAAAGAAGGCAGCAGAAGAGGGCACTGAGCCAGTGACTAAAAGGTCCACTGTGGTATGCAAGGCTTGCAAAAAGGAAGGACACAACTCCCGGACATGTGTACTTAAGGTAAAACCATGTAATGCTGTTACAATGAAAAATGGAAATCACTAGAAATATTTTCTCATATTCAATGTATTACTTACCTGCAGAAAGCAAAGGAATTCACAGGGAATCAGGCCCAAATGAATAAACAAGAGGGGCAAGGATCAATTATGAGGCATGAAGATTATGCAAATTCAAATATTCAAACTCAAGCTAAGAAAATGACTCCAAAAAGGCTAGGAAACAAAGAAAGAGTGGAAAACTCTCTCAAGTATTAGAAAATTATTCTGAATATTTTTTGCTTTCAATTTTGCTTAAACTACCATTTTATGCAATGTATTTGTCATATTTAAGATTTATATGTGGTAGTTGGGATGGATATTAAGTTAGTTGTAGAAGTTTAATATAACTGGTATGTATGAATTATTGATACATTTTCTGAGTATTTGACTGGTTTGGTTATATTATCATTTTTGGTATTTTTATTCTTTTTTTTATTTTCTTTTTATTTATAGGATTTATATATATTTAAAAAGAAATTCATTCAATTAGAAAGAATTTGTTTGAAATGTTATAAAAGATATATATATATATATATATATAAATAAATATAAGGATTTGTATTTAAATCAAGCTGACTTTAAAAAAAAAAACAAAGCTGGCCATTTTCCCCTTTAACATTAACGGCAGTTNATATATATATATATATATATATATATATATATATATATATATATATATATATATATATATATAAGGATTTGTATTTAAACCAAGCTGACCTTTCACACAAAAAAATAAAACTGACCATTTTACCCTTTGATATTAACGGCAGTTAAATGTAATAGACGGAATGCAATCAACTGTTAAAAAATAAATAGTTTGGACACTATACTGGCAAATATTATAATTTGGCCATTTTTCTGCAAAAAATAAATAGTTCAGGCCATCAAACTGCAATTCAGTCTTTAAAATCTAACAAAATTATCTAAAATACTAGAATTCATAACCTTACATTTTATTGTAGTAAGAAAAATGTGTGTAAATGTCAAATTATCTAAAATCACATCTATTAACTTTAATGGTTGATTCAAAAAGATTTAATCAGTTACTACATTGAGTCAAATTTGTAATCAGTCACCTACTTGATACATCTGGATGCAATCAGTCACCCATTTGATATTTAACCCTATTAGCAGATAAATGTATTCATGAGTTTAATACGCGAAAAAAATGAGAAATGACAATCTATTTATTTGAAATCCCACAGAGAGTAATGTAATAGTGTACTCTAACCAATCATACTGTGTAAATCAATTTAATTGAAAATTTATTTTAATTTTATTGTATATTACTTTTTTGGAAAACTGTAATCAAACGGTTGTAAAATCAAGAAATTGTGATAAATGTATAAAATATTTTTTGTGAGAATTGTAATTTAACTATCCAAGAACGAATGTTATGATAGTGTGAGAAATAATGACAACTAACAAGTACTAGAATTGCAAGTAGATGCATTAGAATTGTAAAAAATAGAAGTTACTATCTAACGGTGTATTTAAAATGATCAAAAATAAAAAAAAGTTATATTAATTATTTTGACTCTAGCCGGGACTTCAGTCTCCCAGATTTCGCCCCTGTCGGGGAGTCACAATACAACTCTAGATGCAGTCACCCTAATAAATAGTGAATAAGAATAAAGAATAACCCCGTAATACTATCATATATCTTTGATAGGTAATGGTATTAAACAAACAAATTACTAACTCAAAATATTATTACAAAACAAATTTGTTTTTACAAACTATTCAAAATTCTACAAAAAAGTTTCTTACTAAATTCATTACATCAGTTTCTATTTTGAGTTATTTAACAACAATCAAACCTCGATATAATAATAACCTATAAACTAATAATCTTTATTAGGTCTTTTCAAAAAAAAAAAATCTTTAATAGGAAATATATTTTCTCAGTTAAGAAATAAATCAAGTCATTTAATATAACTATATAGGCTCAATAAATTGAGAGAGATTAAAAAACAAGGAGGTTTCAAGTTCCCGAAACAGATTCGATCAAAAACCGCACAACTAGAACCTCACAAATTATGGTCCTCGTCGCAAAATAATAATACCAGCATATTACACAATTAGTTTTAAATTAGATAAAACAGCACAAAAAACAAACATTAATCCCTGTTCAAGCACTATATGAGAGGACACATCAGTTATTAGAAAGGGATCATTTTATTGTGTTTCAAACATTATTCCGTATATTTATATTATTATATATAAAATGTATGCTAGTGGCTATGAACCGTGTTCGATATAATTGATAGATTTTAATTAATTTAATCAACTGCTTAATCAAAAGTGAATTGTCAATCCATAACTTCTTCAAACATACAGCATATGCATCTGTAAATAATCTTTCAAAGATATGCAGTCCAAAAAAATATATATATATCTTTCAAAGAAAATATCAGTTTAGTAGGAATGAACGAATAACTAGTTATACAAACTCTTACTGTAATATCTATTATACAGCTATTTTCTAGTACCCTTGCTACTAGCATTTCTCAAATAAACAGATAACAAATGATTATGTTAGCCATCAAAAGAAGCTGACTAACAATATAACTGAGGTATATTATAATTTCTGAAGTATGAGTTGATCAGAATCCCATGATGATAGCGGTCTGCATCAATATAATCGTAAAAATTACTGATTTCAAAAAAGGCCTCCTTTTCCATACTGCCATCATAAAAGGGGAAAACAAGATGCCCAAAAGAAAGCTCTATCGATTTTCTGACAACTCTGCCATCTCGATCAAAGGCAAGCATTGAGGAAGTTCGACGCCTTTCACCACACGAACAAGGACAAGAAACAGGCACCGCCGATAGGTGACAATAACAACAATACAAACTAAGATCAATAGGTAACAACTCCGATGCATGTGATACAAACCATGGCACATCCACAATATGATCACTGTAAGGGGAATCCGTTTTACTATTGGCAATGTATATCACCTCAAACTGAGCCCTCGTATTCCTCATGGCGATGTACCTTTCTTTTAACATGCCTAGAAAGTTGACTGNTTATGGTCCTCGTCGCAAAATAATAATACCAGCATATTACACAATTAGTTTTAAATTAGATAAAACAACACAAAAAAACAAACATTAATCCCTGTTCAAGCACCATATGAACACCATATGAGAGGACACATCATTTATTAGAAAGGGATCATTTTATTGTGTNAAGTGGAACAAAGTTTGAAAACCATGAAGCATACAAACACTGGATTTTCAGAATTCGATGCGGAGCAAGGAATTAATAAATTAGATTGTATTAGTTATATGTCGTTATTTAATAATATAATTAATTTTGATTTTTCATAAAGCTAAATGATAATTTGATATGTATATTAAGAATATTCTAGTTTCTGCCAACAGAGCAATGTAAAAAATGTTTCATATCTTCTTAATTCTTGTCCTATATCAGGATATATACTAGAATCTAAATGGCTAATCCTATTGACCAAACATACTGGTCACATATAGTTTGATTTATATAGAGCATAATAGTTGCGTAATAACAGAACACAAATTTCAATAGAATATATAACTCAAACTTTAACTCCATGCACCCTAGGAGCATATCATCTTATCCCATACCTGTTATTCCGAACTCTATAGTTCCATTCAGAGAACAGTCAGAAGTTAGAACACAGAAATGTATACTCTTGTTTTCTCTACTTGCCTACAATCTCAGATATAAGTTTTTCACGGAGAATGAAAGAAGCATAGTATACTATTTCATATGTACATTATGTATAGTGCCAACTGCATAGATACTTGTCTGTGTTTATCAAGAGTTATATCTACACGAGTACATCTATCTTAATGTATATCAATTCACTCTAATGACCATATTGGATGATTTAAAAGAATTTAAATATTACTTGGAGAACCAAATTAATACTCCCTGTGTCCTACCCATTTGTTTATAATTGGATGGGGCACGGAGTTTTAAGGAAATTGTATAAAGTAGTGAGAAAAGTAAGAAAAGTGGGTAAAGTGATGAGACCTATCAATATTTAATTGATAGATATGGAGAAGTGGATGAGAGTAATTTTTATATTATAAAAATTTACTATTTTTAGAAAGTTTTAAAATGTAAAGAATTGAGAGGGACATCCAAAAAAGGAAATTGTAAATAAATGGTTGGGACAAAGGGAGTATGAAAACATGAGAAATTGAGAACTTAAGCAATCATTGGAATATTTAAAAATAACTGTGCATATATAATTTAGTTTTTGATAAAATAAAGACAAATTTATGGTTATAATTTTAATGGGGTCTTATGGTTCTCAAAATTTTTAATTTTTATATGAATCAAGACATGTAATAAAACATTAATGTTTCTTTCGCTAATTAAGGGGTTATTTGATAATATCTTAATGAGCTGAACCGAACGAACCGAACGAATAAGCTATACTTTTAATTTGTTATGAAAATATGTGAAAGTGAGCCGGACAGAGCAAGACAAAAAATGCTCAATGGCTCACCTTTCACATTCCAACCGGACCGTTTAAATATTCATTTAATATACAAATCTTTAAAATGATAAATTGCTTATCATCTAAATTAATCAATTTTCAATTAAATATCCAATTAGGATTTTTTTTAGTAATGATTAAAAACGAATGAAAACAAACAGAGGGCAAAGGTTTTAAAACAAAACACGAGAGTTTCAAACATGATATAAAAATGTTAAAAGAACCAACCTCACTCCCAAATTTTTCACTCCCAAATTTTCGTCTGAAGATAGTGTTTCGATCCCAGAGCATATCCAGCGTCAATTCCTTTACTTTTTCATTGTCTAACATGGCAACTTTCTCACGAGTGAATGGAAATGCTGGAAGCTTAAATTGGAAGATGATGTCAGCACCCCAAGGTTCAACGAATCTCCCATCAGGCCCAATGATTACCAGTGTAGGATCTCTGTCTAGCTCATCAGTATAAGGATAACCAAAAATACGGCTCAATACTCCACATTTTGGATCTTTAAATGGGAGTGCCAACCAAGGCATAGTCTCGAATGTATTACAAAATGTTTCTTCACTTGTTTCATATAAAGTTCCGCTCGTGTCATAAAGATATATGAGCACAACCTCAAACCAAGATTTATTTTGTGCAAACTCTTCATACGCCGTCNGAGCTCTCTCTAGCTCATAAGTATAAGGATAACCAAAAATACGGCTCAATACTCCACATTTTGGATCTTTAAATGGGAGTGCCAACCAAGGCATAGTCTCGAATGTATTACAAAATGTTTCTTCACTTGTACGATATAAAGTTCCGCTCGTGTCATAAAGATATATGAGCACAACCTCAAACCAAGATTTATTTTGTGCAAACTCTTCATACGCCGTCATAATATCTTTCGTCCGCCAATTAGGAGTAATACCCTCTTCATAAAAATAAAGTGCTACCACCTTTTCTTTAAGAGTGTCAATAAGTACCTACCAGTAGAAGCAGTAATAGATGATTATCTAAAATGAATTCTCTATGGTACCACCGTACAATTGGCTTTTAGCAATGACACCATCACATTTTTTGCTTCTATCAGTGGCAACCTTGTACATTTACAAGTTTTCTATATATAATACCCTTCTGTTAAGTAACATGTAATAGAACTGATTCCAGATTTTAAAACAAATTGTATATTTGAAATCTTTGTGGAAAAATACATGAAATAGACCTTTGAATTATGTAAAACAGAGTTAAAATGAGTGAGATATATACAAACTCCATAACCAAACTTTGATCATTAATATCTCACTCATTTTGACTCCGTTTTTGGTTCTATTATATGTTCACAAACATTTCAAATATACAATTTTTTTCAGTCTAAAATCAATTCAATTACATTTTACTTAACAGAAAGGTATTTATGTGGAAAACTAAATGTACAGAATTCCACATATAAAAGCAAAAAATGTGATGGTACAATTGGTAAAAGCCAATTGTGCAGTGGTATCATAGAGAATATCCCTTATTTAAATTAAAATGTCATAAAAAACAGGCATCATGAAGAGTAATAATATCAAATGTCAAACCAGTTACAGTATTGTCAAATCTAAATTCTGCTGCCACATTCATACCTTATCCCCTTTGTTTGAGATGACATAATTTCGTTTTGGGGAACCC
>QRFB01000244.1:12411-32135 GCA_008931105.1 Oenanthe javanica | reverse complement strand
GCATGGAAGATATACTATTTACCTCATTCTAAACAAGGCTATAACAAAAAATGTTAAGAAACTTGAACTAGATTTATTACAAGTACTTCCAATTTAAAAGTCTATGTTCATATATGAGTAAGAATGGAAGATATACTATTTGGTTCTATTTTAAAACTATGCATTGGACTTTAATACTATTTGTAGCACAAAAAATCACTTTTTGGTGTCATACTATAGCAATAGGTATATGTTTTATAACAATAGCATAAGTGATGGAACAATGTATACTAACAAGCAAGCTGATAAAAGCTACAAGGATGCAGGATTGGTGCCACGACTTTCCACTAGGATTACTAAAGCTAATCCAAGATATTTGGGTTAGTAGTGGTATATGTAGTAAATAATTATAATTGTAAAGACTAAAGATCTGANAAGATATTTGGGTTAGTAGTGGTATATGTAGTAAATAATTATAATTGTAAAGATCTGGCAATTTAGTTGTGGAGTTATATGTGGCAGTGATCATGGGGTAGTGGTTACACAGTTCCTAATTTCTAGCAATTACTGAGTAGGAGTTCTTTTGTATAAGTAAACCTTATCTCTACAATGAGAGGGGATTATTATTCATTTTTAGCAATACAAAGGGTTGTCTTAACCTCACAAAGACATCTTTTATTTTCAAGCTTTGATTGGGACCAACACTTGGTATTAGAGCCATGGCGTCAAACAGGGACAGGATCGAGGCTTTGGAAGCTGGTCTTGGTGGTGTCACCGACCAACTTCAACGGTTTGAGGCAGGCATTCAAGATCAATTCAACAGCATTGAAGATGTCCTCAGTAAGGCATCGGAATCAATGAAGTTAAAGGAAGAATCTTCGGTACAACACACTACAGGCAGCAAGAGCAGTGTCAAGGGAGAAACATCAGAAGATAAGGGAAAACCGGAATCTGGTAAAGGTGAACGACCACTGTTCAGTGTTCACATCAAAACTTGCAAAGTTTAATTTTCCAAAGTTCTCTGGTGATAATCCAACGGAATGGATGGCAAGGGTGGAACAATTATTTGAATATCAAGGAACACCATCTGCCCAACAGGTTCCTCTTGCTTCATATCAAGACATCTTCCAATACCTTGCAAAATCTGGGATGATATCAGCATGGATTTTATTGATGGTTTGCCTCTATCAAATGGAAAATCTACTATATTTGTGGTAGTGGACCGTCTCAGCAAGTCCGCGCATTTTATGGTGATGGGTCATCCGTATACAGCAAAACATGTAGCTGAAACATTTGTTGATGGTATTGTACATTTACACGGTTCCCTCGATCTATAGTAAGTGATGGAGATCCAGTTTTTATTAGCAACTTTTGAAGAGAATTCTTTAAATTAGCAGGTACTCAATTACATACGAGTTCCTCGTATCATCCGTAGTCAGAAAGACAATCAGAGGTTGTTAATCAATATCTTGAACAATATCTTTGTTGCTTCGCTTCGGAAAAACCTCGACCCTGAACTATCTTTTGGGCTGAATTTTGGTACAACTCTAGTACTCTACATATCACAGAACAATTGCAATGTCGCCATTAGAAGCATTATATGGGAGGCACTACAATTTTGGTGCATCCCCTGTTCACGCAATAGATGAAGAATTGATCACTCGAGATAATATTTTGGCTCGTTTAAAAGTAAACCTTGCAGCAGCGATTAACCAGATGAAACAGATGGCAGATGCAAAGCGAAAGGCCGTTGATTATGAGGTGGGTGATATGCTTTATCTCAAACTCAAACCATACCGAAAACATTCTGTGCATAAAAGGGTCTCACAAAAATTGGCCAGTAAATATTATTTTCCTTTTACAATTCTTGAGCGAATTGGACCGGTTGTGTACCGACTCGGTGTTTCATGTTTCCGTTCTCAAGATTTCACTATTGGGTAGGTAAAATATTTGGGAATCCCAAATATGGATGATGAAGGTACCATTTTGATTGCACCAGAAGCAATTCTTGACGCCAGAACTGTTCGTCGTGGCAATAAAACCATAAGTGAAAGTCTCATACAGTGGAAAGGTTTACCTACTGAAGAAGCTACATGGGAAGATACTCAAGCTATCCAGAAACAGATGTGGAACCTCGAGGACAAGGTTCCTTTTCATAAAGGGGGTAATGATGGAACAATGTATAATAACAAGCAAGCTGATAAGAGCTACAAGGATGATGGTGCCACGACGTTCCACTAGGATTACTAAACCTAATCCAAGATATTTGGATAAGTAGTGGTATATGTAATAAATAATCATAATTGTAAAGATCTGGCAGTTCAGTTGTGGAGTTATATGTGGCAGTGATCATGGGGTAGTGGTTGCATAGTTGTTCCTAAATTCTAGCAATTACTGAGTAGGAGTTCTTTTGTACAAGTAAATCTTATCTCTATAACGAGGGGGGATTATTATTCATTTTTAGCAATACAAAGGGTTGTCTTAACCTCACAAAGACATGTTTTATTTTCAAGCTTTGATTGGCACCAACAATAAGGGATAGCTTGATTATGATACAAATATCTATAAAAACAGAGTCTAGCATATTCCATAATTAATCCTAGATGCACACAACGATACGAGATACCTGGTNCAACGATACGAGATACGTGGCGATCATCATTATATTTGACAAGGTAATCCCTGCCTTCGGTGAAAAGGAGTTGATGTAAATTAACTGTATCTCCTTTTACTATAGGCTGCTGTATATCAAATTCTCCTTTAGGTTCGTCTTCTGCTCCATGATACTTGTCGTGAGAGTAATTGGTCGAGACTAAACAATTAAAGTCATAATTACCAAAAGAAATTGTGAGAAATAAGCATTCTTCCATTTCAAACAGCAATACATGAAAAAGATACAATCTTTAAAAAGTATATATTCACAGATTATAGCCAACAATTCCTTCAAAAGATACAATCTTTACAGGTTCACTCCATAATTTGGTCTAAATTATCAAACACTTAATTACCAAAAGAACTTGTGAGAAATACATGAAAAAGATACAATCTTTACAGGTTTACTCCAGAATTTGGTGAGGAATACATGAAAAGATACAATCTTTACAACTAGTACTTGTAATTTTATAATAAAGTAACATGATTATAACAAATTCTAATTAAATTTGTTGACTAAATATTAAAAAAAAAACAATTGATATAAAAAGATACAAGCTTTACACACAAAGTAGTAAACTAGTGTGTGAGTGTGTGTAATGAATAATGATAAAAGGGGGTTCTATGTTCTAACCTGGGAAAAAACGGAAAGGGGATGTTTGGTAATAAGAGTAAGCTGGTCTTGATGAACAACTGAAGCTTGGGCTTGTAAAATTATAATAATAATCATATAGTATTATGTTTGAACAAGTCATGTATTTTTTCATACTGCTTCTTCTACCCATCATCAATTTTATTAGGCCCCTCATCTCCCTTCGATCAACCCCCAATTTTTCAAATTGCTTTTGTGTGTAGATGCAGGGACGAGGACCCCGTTTGTGTATATTTATAAGCGTTTGAGCAAAATCCGATATCCGGTCGGTCCGTTGTATGTAAATCCGTTTTTTCGGATATCTAAATTTATGATCCGGTTTCGGATACGGTTTAACGGGATATTCGGGATTCGGATATCCGATTAAATTGGATCGGAAATCGAATTTATCTGGATCAGAATTATTAATTTAGAATTTAGTTTAATTTATAAATAATTAATTTATATTATCATATTTTGATCATTTTTATGTAAATTTATGAAATATTAATTGATTATATTATTTTTAAATACTAAAATATTATATTTTAGTAGTACTTCTAAATAAAATTCGATAAGTTTTAACATTGCATTTCTTCCCGAATTCATAAATTAATTATAAAAATAATATATATTAACATACACTTCTGTTTACTATATTTTAAATTTTTTCCACCTAATAATGTAACATGTTATTTTATAATATTTTAAAATAATTCTTTTTATTAGTGATTACTTTTAAACTAACTTTTTATGCAAGATTTTATTATTTTTATATAATCATTTATTGTTAATTATAAAATTAATTTTTTAAGAAAAAATTAAAACCGGATCGAATCTATGTATCCGGTTTTTACGAAAGTTGTGATACAGATTCGAATTTATACAAAAAATCCGGATCGAATATCAAAATTTTCAAAATTTTAAAATCTGATACCGGACCGGAAATTAAGATTTCCGGATTTTTGGATATTTATACTCACCCCTAATATTTATATACTAGAATTGATGCCCGCTCTACTAGGCTGGGTCTTGCGTAAACTTAGCTGCAAAGTCTATAGTATATATATATATAGGGTCTCAATCCACAGTCCCAGTTGGATACATGAGTTATACAGCGAATAGATCTGGACAATTGGTGGCCAAATCCAACGGGCCCAGCAAGAAACCAATGTGGTCACCGCAATATTTTATTGCTACTCCCGCAATAAAATTTTGTGGTAGTGAAGTGAGAATTTTATGCCCGAAAATACCCTTGCAGCATATATATATATGAGTTAAAATCAATATTTATATTAGCTCTTTTTACTATATTTATATTAAAAAGGAGTACAAGATTGAATTGTAAATTTTTTATTATTTTCTACTCACCTAAAATCAATATTTAAGAACATCCGTACGGTTGGATCGTCCCAAAAATTATTTAAAATAATCATTTTATAAATCGGGAACTATTTTCGATATACTAACAAATTTTAATATATTTATATTAAAAAGGAATGCAAGATTCAATTGTAAATTTTTTATTATTTTTTTACTCACCTAAACTCAATATTTAAGAACATCCGTATGACTGGAACGTATAAAACCAAAAAAACCCCGACCTTAGCAAGAATCGAGATTGGGTGCCCAGCCTCATGAATTTTTTTGCAACCACTGGTTAACCAGCCGGCCGGGAATGCCACGTCCATTACTAGATTTTCAAAATAATCATTATATGGTTAATGCAATGTGTTTTTTATTTTTATTATTATTAGTAATATTATTGTTATATTCTTTTATTATAAAATAATATTTTAGTTCATTAATAAGTGGGTAAACAATAATGTATTTTATTATTTTTTTAAAATTACAAAATCTTTTTTATTATTAAAGTATAATTTCATTTCAATTTTATGGAGGTAAATATATTATATTACTAAAATAATATTTTATTTCAATTTCAATGGTTTAGGAAATAATTTATTTCATTATTTTACTAATAAAAATAACTTTTCTCACTACAAAAATATTAAAAATATAATTTCATTACAAATTTATGGAGGAAAATGGTATGTTATAATATTTTAATATAATCAGGGATTTTCTCACAATATTACAATATAAAATGAATTTTAATAATATTTTATTATTTTAGTTCATTATTAAGGGAGAAATAATAATATAATAGTTAATGTTTGCCCAGATAAATAAGTTATTACAGAAGAGGGGTTGAATGCAATAGTACCAAATAATCGATTTAAGAACACAAGTATATAATGAATGAACAACTTTGTATTAATGATGAACTTGAATACAAAAACTCTTTTAAGAAAAATAATGAGAAAAATAATGTTCTTAAGAGCTGCTAGGTTATGAAAAAGATATTGCTCGAATGTTACAATAATGTTAACCTATTCCTGTGTTTATATAGACATAGTTATAATACAATTACAAACAGATTATGATAAAAATAGCTTCTATAAGGTAATAGACTTGAATTTGATTTCCTTCTTTACTATCCAAATCATATTCTGATTTGTCTGTTTCCTTCTGGATAAACTCTGATTATATACTCTGTCGGTTGAACATTCTCTGACTGTGCATTCTCTGTTAGAGCAAACTCTAATTGAGTAAACTCTGACCGATAGTTTTCTTATTCTCTGATAACGTCAGCATAAACTCTGATTGGTATTCTCTGGCAGTCATCAGTGTTTGTATTCCAAACAATCTCCCCCAATTTATGCTTTATGACTTAAAACATAAATTTCACTTATGATGTCAGAAATATAAGACAAATGCATCAAAGTTTATTTTTCCTTAGATTCTTTTGAAAGAGAAGTCTTCTTTCAGAAATTGATTCAAGATATTTTTTTCATCATTTTTCAATAAATCAACAAACTTCTCCTTCAAATCTTTCATCTGTTCAGAAGAATCATTTATTTGACATATAGCAGCCCTTAGAGAATAAATAGATGATCTGTTCATTCTTTCATCCAGGACAATGCAACAGGCCTTCAACCCACCAGGATTTAAGATTAGTGTAGGAATCCCTAACACCATTTTGACCTTTGCATCTCCTTTTTTCATTGCTTTTTCTGTTCCATCTTCAAGTAAGTACCCAGGCTTATACTCTTCAGAATTTATCATCATCAGCTTCTCATTCTTTTTCTTCTCAGCTATTACTCCTTCATGAATTTTCACCCACCTAGAAGTTGTTTTATCTTCATTACTTAGTAGATAAAGAACATGTTCAAGTTCTTTAGATGTTTTCTGAATCAAATCTTCTTCAGCAATCTTTAAAACTTTCCCATCTTCTAAGAAATATATAAACTTTTCCTTGGCTTGAGCACCAACAAAAAAATCTTGTACTATATTAACAGAGATCAACTTGTCCAGATATTTTTGAGACAACTCTTCCTCAGGCTTATCTTTTAATGAAAAAGAATCTCTGAAGATATTTGCTTCACCCCTGTAAATCTTGGCATGTGAATCACCAATACCACCTTTGTCTTTTCCAAGTCTGGCATTGAGAGTCAGAGTTTGAGTCTTAGTCCTCAGAAGATCAGATCTTTTCTTCCTTATCAGAGATTGTTGTTGTTGTTCTTCCTCATCATCAAAGCTTGATCCACTTGGAATAAAAGTTGTTCCAGACATAGTGAGAGGTGTTGTTGATTTGGCTGGGGCTTTCTTCTGATTTGAAGTTGATCTTGTTTGGATTGCAGGAGGATGATTTGCTTGAATGATTGGCTTTTGAATTTCAACAGATTTGGCTTGGATAGGCTTGGCTGCAATTTTCTTTTATTGAGTAGGTGCCTTCCTTTGTACTAGAGTTTTCCTTGTCCTCACATTTCTTTTCTTCTGGATTTGAGCAGTGTCAGTACCAGATTTCTTTAATTCTTCTTCTACAGCAACTGGATCCATCCCTGGATTTTCTTCTTCAAAAAGTTTTCTTGCCAGTTCTGCATCTTTTAAATTTTGATGTTCAATCTTCTCAGGCATTTCTGCTTCTTCAAGTCTCTTTGCCAATTCCATATCAGCATCCATCAGAGTTTGCTCCTGAGGATGAAGCAATCAGAGTTTGAGAAGTTTTCAGAGTTTGACAAGTCATCAGAGTTTGTTGTTGTTGAGTCAGAATTTTCTTTCCATCCTTATGACTCCCTTGATCATTATCATCAGGTTTATCAGAGTTTAGTACAACAACATCCTTGCATTTATCTATAGACACCTTCTCCCCCTTTCTGACATCATTGCCTTGTCTGACTGTGAGGACCTCCACAATTGTATGTAGCAGGCCTTGCATAGAAGAAATAGAAGTAGAAAGATTATCAACCTTGACCTCTAGAACATCTTGCTTGGCAGAAACAGACTATAACTGGGACTCCAAAGCATGATGAGAAGTATTTACAGAAGTCTGTACAGATGCAGTAGTTTTGCTAACAGACTCCTTTAGGTCACAAACTTCACTCTGAAGACCCTTTGTTAACACAGTAGTAGCTTTTAACATTGTCTTCATTTCACCAGAGTTTATTTCTTTGTAAGCTTTATTTATCAAGTCATGAACATGTGACCATGAGACCTATTCATTTGCAAATTTCCATGACATGTTCCAAATTTTTTATTTGTAAGATTGCAGCAAGGCTTCCTGAGATGAGACTGCTTTGGAAGAGAAATCCCTCTTGATAACTTCAGAGTCCAATGCAGCTTCAATTTCCCCTTTTAGTTGCTCAACAACCATATAATCAGGGTAGTGCATTTTTAATCGTTCATGAGCATCATGGGCATTGACTGGCCATCTCTTGGAGTTATATCTCTGAGTAAATGGAATGGAGAGATCAGTCACTTCCTCATCTTTAAAAATTGGCTCATCAGAGAATGCATCCCCCTCATTAGAGTTTGCTGCTTGATCAGAGTTTGTTGATAGACTCTGAGTACCTTGAGTAGTAGTAGATGTGGATGGAGTCTCCAAAGGCTGTGCAGAAAGAGGTTGCACCAGAATTGCATCAGAGATAGCTAATGGTTGTGCATCAGAGTTTGTAGAAGCAGAGTTTGTCTGTAGCATCTTGTCTTGGTCAATAATCACAAAGTTAGGGATTGGTTCTTGTGGGACCTGAGTCATATCAATAGCTACTTCACCACTTTGAGGTGAAGGTTCTTGTGGGTTTGACTCTGCCATATATTGGCCTTCAGAATCAGCAACAGCAGAATCTTCATGAATTGTATAATTGCCTACATCCAAACTTTGATTGGATGGTTCTTGTGTAGCTGGGGCCTTAACAACTTCTTTAACCCTTTGAGCTGAAGGTTCTTGTGGGTTGTACCCCAGATTCATGCTGGCTTCATTTGCTGGAACAGTGGCTTCTGTTAAACTTTGATCAACAGGTTCTTGTGTAGCCTGTCCAAAGGACACATTCTTCTTCTTCTTTCTTATAAACAACCTGGAACCACCAGGGGCTGAAGATGCTTGACTTTGTTTTGCAGCCATTTCTTTGTTTACTTCTTCAAATAGCTCCTTCACTCTGTCATAAGAAACTTCCTTAATTATTTGCTTTGGAGAGTGAACAAGAGAATCAGATACCATCATTGGAGTATCTTCATTTGTAGCAGTTGCATCAACATTTACATCACCACCAGCTGGCTCAGACTTCAGCACAAGATCAGAGTTTATAGTTGTATCAGAGTTTAGTACAGCATCAGAGTTTAAAGCTGGTACTTGATAAGAGTTAGTTCTTTCAGAGTTTAAGACTGGAATTGGATCAGAGTTTGTTAATTCAGTGGTTGTCAGATCTTCAATAAATGCAGCCTTTACCAATCTTCTCCTTTTCTTTTTGACTTCTGGCATAGGATTCACTGTGAATGGCTTTATGAATGGTGCAGGGGGAAGCTCAGCAGCTTTCTGGACTGGCTTCTTCACAGGAAAGACTAAACCTTCATCACTGTCCTCAGTATTAGTGTTTTCATCAACCAATTTTCTTTTCTTAGGAGATGACACTTTGACTGATTTGCCCTTTCTTTTGTTTGTGCCTTGGTGTTGAGAGGTGTGTTTTACAACTACAGTCTTTTGGGAGACTGTAGAGGTTGGCTGCAGTGTTTGTTGAACAGTGTTTGGTGGTTGACTTGGGTTAGAATCAGAGGGTGCTAAACTCTGACTCATAGCCATAAATAAGAAATCCCTCCCATACAATGTAGGCATTCTCTAATTTAAGAGAAGCCTGACCCATGTGGGATAGAATAAGGTACAGAGTTTACCTTCAGCTTCTTTCTTTGTGTCTTTCCTTGTTAGATCAGCAAATATTCTCTTATTCATACAAAAACTAACCAAACTCTTATCATTATCAAAGGTTACATCAGGCAATATATAAGAGAAAATTAGCTGTAAAAATCTAGCAAAGTAAACTGTATGTGCATCATCATTCATCTTGCTAGCTAATTACCTAATAATTAAACATGGAAAATTAAATTACAAGTTATGGGTCAGAGAATACCAAATTTGTTGAGACATCTGAGGGATAGCATCAAAGTTTGTGCATTTGGCTGTGTATGCTCTTGTAATGCAATCAAAGAAAAAACTCCACTCTCTTCTTAAGTAGGGCCTAGTCAAACTCCCAAGTTTAGACAGACTACTTCCATAGCCTATCTCTTTGAAAAATTCCTTTATTTCTTCATCTCCAACAAAGTCATCATAGACAGCCACTTCTGGAAGATGAAGGGCCTGACGAACAACCTCAGGAGTGATGGAGTGAAGGCCATTGCAGTTGAATGTGATGATTGGTTCCTCATTATCATCAGCATTGTTGAACTTAGCAGTTGACCATATTCTTATCAGAGATTGAGCAGAAATGAGATTGGGTTCCTGAAGAGCATACCCAATATAGCTTTGTTGTAGAAAGTCCTGAATAACATGAAAATCTTCAAGAGCTTCAGTTGTAGTCAGGAAAGAAATATAGTTTGTGGCAGCAAAAGTGTAGTTTTGGAAAGTAAATCCCTTGGAAGCCATTGAAATATAGAGATTAGTAAGAGTTGAGAAATTAGGGTTTTGAGAACGAGAGAGAGAGAGAGAGATGAATAATAAGATGCAGGTGAATAATTCAAATTGAAAATAAGAATTAATCTATTCCCTCTCAATTGCATATACCCTTTAGTGGGACACGTGGCAAAGAATAATTGGAAGAGTAATAAGTAGTGCGAGTCTCAAAATACAGCAAATGTGTGTGTAACTGTGTATATATATGAAACGTTTTTTGTGAAATAAACGCGCCTTAATGATTACTCCTATCAGAGATTAATAATTATGATGACACAAAATTAAATATGATGTCATAAATAATAACTCAGAGTATAGCATACAGACTTATATCAGAGTTTATAGTAATCAGAGTTTGCATTCACTGTCAGAGTTTTCCACATACTCTGACAGAGTTTACCATAAATATTGATAGCTGTGATCAGAGATTAGTCCTTCCAAAGATCAGAGTTTACTGCATTTTCTATCATAGTTTATCACATACTCTGACAGAGTTTATCATAAACCCTGATTGTCTGCTACTTGCTATCTGGAGTTGAGCCACTTGTCACCATTCCCAATTCAGAAACCAATTTTATAAATGTTGCTTCACACAGAGGCTTGGTGAATATATCTGCTAACTGTTGATCTGTGGGAACAAAATGCATTTCAATTGTTCCTTCCTCCACATGTTCCCTTATAAAGTGATATCTGATACTGATATGCTTTGTTAGGGAATGTTGAACTGGATTTCCTGTCATTGCAATAGCACTTTGGTTATCACAATAAATAGGATTTTTTGAAAAGTGCAAACCATAGTCTAGCAATTGATTTTTCATCCATAGAATCTATGCACAGCAGCTTCCTGCAGCTATATATTCAGCCTCTACTGTTGATGTTGAAATTAATTTATATTTCTTGCTTTGCCATGAGACAATTCTTCCACCTAAAAATTAACAACCACCACTTGTACTTTTTCTGTCAATTTTACATCCTGCAAAATCAGCATCTGAATAGCCTATTAATTTAAAGTCAGACTCTCTAAGATACCATAAGCCAAGATTAATGGTGCCCTTGAGATATCTAAAAATTCTCTTAACAGCTATCAAATGAGGTTCCCTTGGATTTGCTTGAAGAAATGTTACAGATGTGGAAACCACAATCATCTAGCTCTAGATTGTAAAACAAAAATTGAGAAGAAATCAGAGTCTAAATCCTCTCAGACTCTGACTAGTCACTACTGTTGGTCTCTGATATTGTAGAAGGGGGGTTGAATACAATATCTAAATTTAATCGCAGATTTTCTGATTTAAAAATATTACTTTAATTTCTTGCAAAATATTAATTTTAATGAAATACTGTTCAAGTAGAAGATATAATTTTTAACTTGAAAAGTATTACAAAATTAATATGATAAAAATTGTATATAATTGATAAATTGTTCTAGAACGATTTTGACATGAAATGTTCAGGTTTAACAATTATATTCCAAACTTGCAGAGAAATCTGTGAATACTACAATGTAGACAAATTTTTGAATTTGAACTGTTTTTAATCGACACTAAATTATGAAGAGAACTCCTAATATTTATAGAGGAAGAAAACTGGTATGACTTTCTAGTACAAGACAATTTACAGACTTTATTTAAGCCTGTATGACATTTTTTAACACTCGTATGACTTTTTAAAAGGCTGGGTATGACTTCTAAAATTCGGTATGACCTTTTTTATTAATTAAAAAATCGGTATAACTTTTTAATATAATAAAAAATAACTCGGTATGACCTTTTATTCATCAAAAAATCGGTATGACCTTTTTCTTTATTAATTAAAAAATCGGTATGACTTTTTAATATAATAGAAAAAAGGTTCGGTATGACCTTTTTCTAATTGAACTCAGTATGACCTTTTTTCTTCAACTTCGGTATGACCTTTCATCAGAAAATTCAGTATGACTTTTTTCCTTCAGAAAATTCGGTATGACTTTTTTTCCTTTAGAAAATTCGGTATGACCTTGTTGCCCAGATAAATAAGCTATAACAGAAGGGGGGTTGAATGTAATAGTACCAAATAATCGATTATGAACACAAGTATGTAATGGATGAACAACTTCGTATTAATGAATAAACTGAATACAAAACTCTCTCAAGAAAAACAATGTTCTTAAGAGTTGCTAGGTTATGAAAAAGATATTACTCGAATGTTACAATAATGTTAACCTATTCCTGTGTTTATATAGACACAGTTACAATACAATTACAAAACAGATTATGATAAGAACAACTTCCATAAGGTAATAGACTTGAATTTGATTTCCTTCTTTACTATCCAAATCATATTCTGATTTTTCTATTTCCTTCTTTAGTTAAACTCTGATGATAAACTCTGTCGATTAATTAATCTCTGTTAGAGTATTCTCTGTCGATAGCTTCTAAACTCTGATGACGTCATCATAAACTCTGTTCTTGATATTCTCTGACAGCATCAGTGTTTGCATTTCCAACAATCTCCCCCAATTTATGCTTTATAATGTAAAATATAAATTTCACTAAATGATGTCAGAAATCTTGAGACAAATGTATCAGAGTTTAAACCTTCATTCTTGACTTAGATCCTTTTATAGGAAAAGTCTTCTTTCAGAAATTCATCAAGTAGTTTCTTCTCAACATTCTTCAGTAATTGACTCAGCTTCTCCTTTAATTCTTTTATTTGTTCAAAAGAGTCATCAAACTGATAAGTTGCAGCCCTTAGAGCATAAATAGATGATCTGTTCATTCTTTCATCCAAGACAATGCAACAGGCCTTCAAACCATCAAGATTTAAGATTAGTGTGGGAATCCCTAACACCATTTTGACCTTTGCATCCCCTTTTCTCATTGCTCTTTTTGTTCCATCTTCGAGTAAGTATCCAGGCTTATACTCTTCAGAGTTTATCATCATCAGCCTCTCATTCTTTTTCTTTTCAGCTATCACTCTTTCAAGAATTTTCACCCACCTAGAAGTTGCTTCATTTTCATCATTTAATAGATAAAGAACATGTTCAAGTTCTTTAGATGCTTTCTGAATCAAATCTTCTTCAGCAATCTTCAAAACTTTCCCATCTTCTAAGAAATATATCAGCTTCTCCTTGGCTTGAGCACCAGCAAAAATATCTTGTACTATGTTAACAGAGATCAACTTGTCTAGATGTTTTTGAGACAACTCTTCTTCAGGCTTATCTTTTAATGAAAAAGGATCTCTGAAAATATTTACTTCACCCCTGTAAACCTTGGCATGTGAATCACCAATACCACCTTTGTCTTTTCCAAGTCTAGCATTGAGAGTCAAAGTTTGAGTCTTGGTCCACAGAAGATCAGATCTGTTCTTCCTTATCAGAGATTGTTGTTCTTCTTCTTCCTCATCATCAAAGCTTGATCCACCTGGAATAAAAGTTATTCCAGACATAGTGAGAGGAGTTTTTGATTTTGCTGAGTCTTTCTTCAGAATTGTGGTTGATCTTGTTTTAATTTTAGGAGTTGGATTTGCTTGTAACATTGGCTTTTGAATTTGAGCAGATTTGGCTTGAACAGGCTTAGATACATCTTTCTTTTGTTGAGCAAGAGCCTTCCTTTGTATTAGATTCCTCTTTGTTCTTACCTTCCTTTTCTTCTGAACTTGAGCATTGTCAGTACCATACTTCTTCAATTCTTTCTCTACAGCAACTGGATCCATTCCTGGATTTTCTTCTTCAAAAAGTTGTCTTGCCAGTTCTGCATCTTTCAGAGTTTGTTCTTTAATCTTTTCAGGATTTTCTGCTTTTTCAAGCTTCTTTGCCAATTCTATATCATTATTTATCAGAGTTTGCTTGCCAGAGATTGTCTTTGAAGATGATGGAATCAGAGTTTGAGAAGTTGTTGTCAGAGTTTGTCTACACATCGAAGTTTGCTTCAGAGTTTGTTTTCCACCCTTATGACTCCCTTGATCACTATCATCAGGTTTGTCAGATTTTTTAATAGCATCCTCCTTGCATTTGTCTTGTGAAACCTTCTCCCCCTTTCTGACATCATTGCCTTTTCTGATTGTTAGGATATCAACAATTGTGTGCAATATGGTTTGCATTAAAGCAACAGATGCAGAAAGATTATCAACCTTGACCTCTAGAGCATCTTGTTTGGCAGAAACATTCTGTATCTTTGATTCTAAAGAGTGCTGAGAAGTGGTGACAGAAGCCTGTACAGATGCAGTAGTTTTGCTAATAGATTCCTTCAGGTCACAAACCTCACTTTGAAGACCCTTTGTCAACACAGTAGTAGCTTTTAACATTGTCTTCATTTCAGCAGAGTTTATTTCCTTGTCAACTTTGTGTATCAAGTCCTGAACATGTGGCCATGAGACCTCTTCATTTGTAAATTTCTTTGTGTTGTATATTTGAGAATAGGGAATTGAAAGATCTGTAATTTCTTCATCTTCAAAGATTGGCTCATCAGAGAATGCATCCACCCATCAGAGTTTGCTGCTTTATCAAAGTTTGGCAACTCAGAGTTTATTGATAGACTCTGAGTACCTGTAAGAGTAACAGAACATCCTAAATCACTCTTTTCTTTTAAAGTAATCTCATTACTTCTCACATCACACTTATCATAACTTTTAAGAGTTAGTTTTTGCTCACTAGAAGTAACTAACTTCTTTCTCAATTCTACCTCACCTTTTGCCAGATCTAGTGTCTGCCTCTCATTAATTCTGTTTTTCACATATTTTACCTCAGACTCACTAGAAAGGCTCAACACACAATGTCCTACAGAAATAAGAGGTGGCTGAGAAAGGTTGTCTGTAGTCACATGAGTAGGGGTACCCTTTGCAGGACTATTCATGATCATTCTAGCAGGAAAGGTAAAATCTGAACTTAAACTATCAGAGTATGCAAATTCTGAAGGAAAGTCAGAGTTTATACCTTGAATTGTTATGGATGTGGATGTTGATGAAGTTGACCATGGCAGTGCAGAAATTGGTTGCACCAGAATTGCATCAGAGATAGCTAATGGAGCTTCATTAGAGTTTGTCTGTCCAATAGTAGAATTTTGGTCTGCAATCATAAGACTGATGATTGGTTCTTATGGGACCTGAGTCCTATCAACAGCTGCTTCACCACTTTGAGGTGAAGGTTCTTGTGGGCTTGACTCTGCCATTGATTGGCCTTCAGTATCAGCAACAGTAGAATCTTCTAGAAATGTATAATTGCCTTCATCCAAAATTTGATTGAATGGTTCTTGTGTGGCTGGGGCCTTAACAACTTCTTCAACCCTTTCAGTTGAAGGTTCTTGTGTGTTGTACCCCTGAGACATACGGGCTTCATTTGCTGGTACTTGGGCATCTTTGTCGAAAGAAACTTGCTTTTCTTTTTCCTGGTGAACAGCCTGGAACCACCAGTGGCTGGAGATGCTTGACTTTTCTTCTCAGCCATTTCCCTGTTGACTTCTTCTTGCATTGCAGTAACCCAATCTGCATCCTTCAAAGCATCTTCAACCTTCTTTGGTTCTGTTTGAGAAAGAAAACTATGAAATAGACATTTATTTTGAGTAGCTTTCCTTGTCTTCACTCTACTTTCTAGATCACCAATAATCAAATCAGGTGTGTGATCTTTGGTCCATTTTCTTGGATGTGGAAAATTTCTTGAACTAGATGCTCCCCCATGATTTGTGCATTCATAGTATGATTTCTCAGTAAATGCTGATCCTCCCCTTGAAGTTGTGCTTTCATCAGTGTTTGATGACTCAGAGTTTAACTGCTCAGAGTTAGAGTGATCAGTGTTTGTGGTTTCAGAGTTTGATTGATCAGAGTTTAGGGTTGCAGAGTTTATGTTTGTCAGAGTTTGGTCAGACTCTGAAATTTCAATAATTGAGATTGGTTCTTCAATATCAGTAAATGATTGGTGTTGCTCCCCCTCAACATGTGCAGAGTCTTCAATTACTGTTTCAATTATGTCTGAACCAGAGTTTAACTCATCAGAGTTTGTTTTCTGCAATTCATTTTCAAAACTCAGAGATTCCTGAGTATCTTCATCATGTAATCTAGTTATTTTTCCTTCATCAAAAGAGACATTAATTAATTCCATGACAGCCTTGGTTCTCAGATTAAATACCTTAAATGCCCTTGAAGAAGTTTTAGAGGTTGTTGCATAACCAACAAAAATACCTTCATCTGCTTTTAGTTCAAATTTTTTCAACTGCTCAGGATGTGTCTTGAGAGTAAAACACTTGCTTCCAAATATGTGAAAGTATTTTACATTTGGCTTCCTTCCCTTTAACATCTCATATGGAGTCTTTATATGTTTATTTATCAAGGTACAATTTTGAGTAATGCATGCAGTATTCACAGCTTTTGCCCAAAAATAATTAGGTAGCTTTGCTCCTTCTAGCATTGTTCTGGCAGCTTCAATGAGTGTTCTGTTCTTTCTCTCAACTACACCGTTTTGTTGAGGTGTACCTCGTGCTGAGAATTCTTGAATGATTCCTTTTGTTGAGCAGAACTCCTCAATTGTAGAATTCTTAAACTATGTTCCATTGTCACTTCTTAAATTCTTTACCTTGTGTGGTGATCCATTTTCAATCATAGCAATGTGATCAAAAATTATCTCAGTTGATTCATCCTTCTTGTATAAAAAGTATAACCAGGTAAATCTTATGTAATCATCTACAATCACCAGAGTATATTTCTTCTTTCCAATGGACATTATGTTGATAGGACCAAATAAATCAAGATGCAATAGATGAAAAGGTTGATGAATAGAATTTTCAGTTTTGCTCTTGAAAGATGTCTTCCTTTGTTTGGCCTTTTGACATGAATCACAGAGTCCATCAGGATGAAATTGAACTTTTGGAAGACCTCTAACTAGATCCTTTTTCACCAATTCATTTATGTTTCTAAAGTTCAAATGACACAACTTTTTGTGCCAATTCCAGCTTTCCAAAGTTGATGCCGTTCTAAGTAAACAAGTTAAGGGACCATCAGAGTTTACCTCCAAGCTAGCTTCAAATAAATTGCTATGTCTGTGACCAATGAGAACCACTTTGCCATCCTTTTTGCTTTTTACTTCACAATGTGTTCCATGAAATTCTACAGAATAACCTTTGTCTGTCATTTGACTCACACTTAGCAAATTATGTTTGAGTCCTTCAAACAGAGCTACATTTTCAATGATGACATTTCCAAGAACAATATTGCCATATCCCAGTATTTTTCCTATATTGCCATCTCCATAAGATACTGCTGGGCTAGCCTTCTCCTCAAACTCTGAAATCAGGGATTTATTTCCAGTCATGTGTGCAGAACATCCACTATCAATCACTAGGATGTTTCTCATGTTTCCCTGCAATCAGTAAATGCAACTTAATTAGTAGGTTTGGGGCCCCAAACTGGTTTGGGTCCTTTCTTTGAAAACTTGTTAACTTTTGCAGCAAAAGTACTTTTATTAGAGTTTGTGTTAACAGAGTTTACATGATCAGAGTTTGCATTCACAGAGTTTGTACTGTCAGAGTTTACACTCCTTCTATCAGACTTTATCACATATATTTGCTTGACAGTATGTTTTGGAGAAATATTTATTTGAGGCAATGGTTCATAAAGACTATAATACAAACTGTGATATTTTTTGCAAGTATAAATGGAATGCCATAAACTACCACAATGAAAACAGGGATTTTGTGGTCTATATCTAGCTTGTTTTCTAGCCTCAAAACTAGGTCTCTCAATCTCTTTCTTTTTCTTTTGTTTTCAGTCAAAATCAAGGTGATTTGAATTACCACAGGTAAAGCATGTTTTCCTAGGAGCATCAGGGATATTCTTATAGTTATTCTCCTTAGTAATTCCTACTTTACCATTTCTGTTTCTCTTCACCTTTTTAGGCTTATTTTTGTTTGTGACTTTTTTCAACTTTTCTTTAAGTTGCTTCTGAGAAAGTAATCCTATATTGACAGGTTTATTCTCTGATACACTATTCTTTTTACCTTGGTCATTATTAGAGCATTCACTAGATGTAGTTTTCTTGTCATTGCTAGCTCTAACAAATTTCACTGGTTTACTTAACTTTTCTTTTATTCTTGAGTGTGTCTTATTATTCTTAGCATTTGTTTCTTTGTCATAACCTAGACCAGATGTCCAATTCTTTTCAGAAAGAATTTCTTGGACTTTCTTGCCAGAGTTTGTCCAAACTCTGAAAGTCTCATGTTGTTTAGCTATCTCAGATTTTAAGTATTCAACTTGTATTTCCAACTGAGTTTGCATGTGTATAACATTCTCACAGTCTTTCTTAGTGTTAAGCATGTGAACAAGTTCAGATTCAAGAAAATCATTCCTAGCATTCAGAGTTTGTATTTCAGATTTTAATCTTTCATTCTCAAGAGACAGTGATTTAAAGCCAACATGCAAATTTCTAAGGAAAGGCTTTAATTCATGAATATTTTCAGTATCAAAATTGAAGACAGAGTTTGGTACCTTGTCAGAGTTTAGGATGGTAGCATCAGAGTTTACCATGAGAGCATAGTTAGTTTGTTCTTCAGAGTCTGAGGAATCCATCCAATATTTCTTTGATGTGATGAGAGCTTTCCCAGATTCTTTGCTTCTGCACTCAGTAGCAACGTGCCCTATCTTATTACACTTGTAACACTTGACCTTTGATTTATCAAGAGTTTTTGATTTTCCATCATGTCAGAGTCTGTGGAGTCATCAGAGTTTGCCTCAAACTCTGATTCACTACTTTCCTTATTTATTGCAGCTTTTCCTTTTCTTGTTGAGACTTTTAAAACTTTCTCTTTTGGTTCTTCAATCTCTGTCTCAACATTCAAGGCAATAGATTTTGCCTTGCTACTCTTCTTGTTCTTTCTTTGTTGTAACTCCAAATCATGAGTCTTCAGCCTTCCATATACTTCATCCAAAGACATCTCATCCAAATCAGCCCTATCTCTTATTAAGGATGTTTGTAGATCCCATTCTTTAGGAAGTGCCCTTAGAAACTTGGTATTTGAATCCTCATTATCATACACCTTATCCACCAAACACAAGTTATTTAATAGAGTAAGAAATCTATTACTCAGGGATACTCTTTCTTGTCCTTCAAGGTGTAATACTCAGGGATTTGTCTTCCTTCCACAATTGTAGATGGCACTTGTTTGGTTGGTAGATACTGACCTGTATGGATTCTGTCTAAATAATCAGGATCAGTTGTTGTTAGGTCCCGAAAGTATCGTAGAAAGGGGGGTTGAATACGATACTCCACTAAATTAAAAATTCTTTCGAACTTTTGCGGATATATAATTTAGCGTTCGGTTAGTGGTTCGAGTTCAGGAGTGTTTAGGAGACTGATTTACTAATTTTCTGTGTTAGAGATTTAAACAGTACAGTTTTAGAAAATTAGCAAGTAATTAAATGAGACATGTTTCCGGGAATATTACTCTCGTATTAATCCCAGAGGGTTCTGCTACACCCAGTTAAATTAATAACTGGCTT